>APFE030736093.1:0-13154 GCA_000404065.3 Pinus taeda | reverse complement strand
GATAGAGCTGTGAATTCTTTGGTAAGTGAGATTTCAATATTTATATTCAATTTCAGCTTTGAATTCTTATACTGATAACAATATTGATTGATTTGGATTGGATAGGAATAATGATTGAGTCATGAATTCTTTGGTAAGTGAGATTTCATTATTTATATTGAACATCAGCTTTGAATTCTTATAATGATAACTATATTGATTAATTTGGATTGGATAGCAATAATGATTGAGTCATGAATTCTTTGGTTAGTGTTGTTTCATTATTTATATTAAACTTTAGCTTTGAGGTTTTTTTATTCATATTGTTAGATTTTATGACAATTTTCTCACTCTGCAATAGCATTTTGGATTTAGTTAAGACTATAGTTTTCAACCTTTCAGAAAAATCCTTCTTTTTTTTTAATGCTTTGGACTCTTGTTGTAGACTCTGGCTTAGATTGTCTTGCTCGATCATTCAGCAGTTATGTTTGGAAAATTACAAATTGGGATTGCAGATATTTTGACATTTTGAAAATTTGGCTTAATTTTTTTTAGAAAAGCTGAAAGAAAAAAATAAATCTCCCATATAAACAATAACACTAACTAAAATTTTTATATTAATTACTCAAAACTTGATTGCATAAACAATTTTTCATAACTTTTATTATTTTAATATAAAAAAGGCCTTATTTTTAATTCTCCAAACTTTTAATATATTTCTTGAGCCTTTTGCCAACATGAAAATATATTCACCTTTTCAAAAAACTTTAAATTAAATAATATATTAATTTTATAAGATGAATAATTCCCATTTCTAATCTAATTTTTACATAATCCATTTTTTCCTTCCTAAAATCGAATAGGAATAGAATTATGAATTCAAAATAAAATTAGATAACCATAGTTACAACATTACTGGAACTAGGTTTTTTTAACTTTGCAAATGCTCTCCAAAACACTAATGGGTGACATGTCACCCATCACTTTGATCACTTTTCTGTGGGAAATGATGTCACGCCAGAAAATTTGGAGACCAGACCATGCATTCAGTCAAAAATAGTAAAAATTGCTTACATATTCACAGATGACTTGCATCATTAAGCAAGCTTGTTGAGAAATGATTAAAACTAGTAACCATATCAATGGTTTTAGGTATCGATGAAGTTGTTAATTGTACTTGTTGATTTTGTTAATGTTATTGTTTTTGGTGAATGTATAAATTTGGTGAAAAAAAGATACAGTCAAAATGTCAAAGAAATGCAATTACTACCTTTTATTTTTTAACTAGCTTGTGCACCTCATACTAGCTTCCATGTGCTCTCATGCTATATATATGACCCTTTATATAGGGTGGTGGCTATTCTCAAGCCATGAGGTAGATCCCATTCTCAAGCCAAGTCTGGTGCTGAAATAGACCACTGTGTCACTCCATAAGTTCAAGAAGAAATTTAACAATTGAAATCTTCAACCATGACTAACCCATAAGCAAATTACAAATTGGGATTGCAGATATTTTGACATTTTGAAAATTTGGCTTAATTTTTTTAGAAACGCTGAAAGAAAAAAATAAATCTCCCATATAAACAATAACACTAACTAAAAATTTTATATTAATTACTCAAAACTTGATTGCATAAACAATTTTTCATAACTTCTATTATTTTAATATAAAAAAAGCCTTATTTTTAATTCTCCAAACTTTTAATATATCTTTCTTGAGCCTTTTGCCAACATGAAAATATATTCACCTTTTCAAAAAACTTTAAATTAAATAATATATTAATTTTATAAGATGAATAATTCCCATTTATAATTTAATTTTTACATAATCCAATTTTTTCGTCCTAAAATCTAATAGGAATAGAATTATGAATTCAAAATAAAATTCGATAACCATAGTTACAACATTACTGGAACTAAGTTTTTTTTACTTTGCAAATGCTCTCCAAAACACCAATGGGTGACATGTCACCCATCACTCTGATCACTTTTCTCTGGGAAATGATGTCACACCAGAAAATAATTTGGAGACCAGACCATGCATTCAGTCAAAAACAGTAAAAATTGCTTACATATTCACAGATGACTTGCATCATTAAGCAAGCGGGTTGAGGAATTGGTGTTATGTCACCCATCACTCTGATCACTTTTCTCTGGGAAATGATGTCACCCCAGAAATTAATTTGGAGACCAGACCATGCATTCAGTCAAAAACAGTAAAAATTGAACAGTAAAAATTGCTTACATATTCACAGATGACTTGCATCATTAAGCAAGCGGGTTGAGGAATGATTAAAACCAGTAACCATATCAATGGTTTTAGGTATCGATGAAGTTGTTAACTGTACTTGTTGATTTTGTTAATGTTATTGTTTTTGGTGAATGTATAAATTTGGTGAAAGAAAGATATAATCAAAATGTCAAAGCAATGCAATTACTATCTTCTATTTTTTAACTAGCTTGTGCACCTCAAACTAGCTTCCATGTGCTCTCATGCTATATATATGACCCTTTATATAGGGTGGTGGCTCTTCAAGAAGACTCAGATCCTATTCTCAAGCCATGACGTAGATCCCATTCTCAAGCCAAGTTTGGTGCTGAAATAGACCACTGTGTCACTCCATAAGTTCAAGAAGAAATTTAAAAATTGAAATTGAAATCTTTAACCATGACTAACCCATAAGCATATTTAGTATTTGAAATTCAAGTTGAATTATTTTATTGGGTCCTTGACCCTGGCCACATCAAGGAACATAAGAGCCAATATATTAACTCTATCACCTTTCACTAGCAAATGAAAAATGGGTTGGGGCTGAAAAACAAGATTATAGCCTCCCTCAATGAAATCCAAAAGGTTTAATGCCACTAACACTTTTTTGGTTAACCTAGATTCATGTCTCACCCATGGAAGGATATCTTCATAATGGTTCCATCTCTAGCCCATGAGCATAGGTTTGAACCCCAAGAACTTCTCAAGTCAAATGATACATGCACATGTATTTTTGTTTTATGTTTTTTCAATATGGAACTTTTTTATTTTATTTTCATAGATAAGATAAAATTATGGAGGATTAGATCCACCCACCAGATTATATATAAAAATTTTGACTATGTATTCAGACAAATCTCTAGGTGTAAGAAAGCTTAGACAATATCTTCAATTTTGATTATTTTAATGGACAAAAAAATTGGTAAGATGCCTCCACTATTACTGGTTTGGTTTCCCTTGCTACAAGCCATGATAGTCACAAGGCTAATTGTTGAGATTTATATGTCAATTTTATTATATAATAGAAGGTAATTAATTAACAAACAAAAATATAGAAATAAAGTTATAATTTAGTTGATTTTTATTATTTTTTAACTTTAGCAATATAAGATGTATCATGAAGTGTTTTGATGCTTATCATGGATTGGTGTCTATCCATGTTTACCATCCATTTAATTTATAGGGTTGAGCTAGTTATAAATGTGAGTATGTGTCTAAAGATATCATATAAATAATATAATGATGTTTAATTTTTCTAGGTTCAACAAAACTTTGTTACATAATATTTCTAGTATTGTAATTTTAAATTAGTTTATTTCTTTTAATGTAGAAATGGATTATGTTAAAAGAATACTCATTTACAATATATATTGTCTTCTCAAAATCTTAAAGCTTCACAACATCATGCAATTTACATTATCTTATAAAACAAATTGCACTAGAACAAATTTCTTCTAACCAACACATGTTTGGAAGTTGAATGCATTAATTAACTGTGTATATTAGAAGAAATTTTCAGTCTAAAAGTGCCCATTAAATTTTTTTGTAATTCCATTTCATAATACATAAGCCAATCAAAATCCTTTAAATTTAAAAGGAAATACATGCAAATATTTTGGAGGGAAAAGAAAAAAATTGTTTTTTTTTTTTTAATTGTATTTTTGGGTTACCTCCTTATAGGTTTACTCAAATTTCAAGTGTAGAGGCCACAATTGTTTCAAATATTGTTATTTATAATTTTTTCTTACAAGCATACTTTTAAGCTTAAATTTCCTCTAATGCATTGAGAATGTCAAGTTTTAACGACACAATTGACTAGAGTTGAGTTTGTTACTTGAGACATAAGAAATATAACATTCTATATGGGAATGGGTGAAATTCTCACAATTAAATGATAGTGAATAGTGAGAAAGTAAAGGCTACAATAAACCAATTAAGAGAGTGAGGGCCAGGAAACAATAGTGTCGTAGTAAGGGACAAGGATGACACAAAGAATAGTCAAGAGAGTCTAATGCCAAAAGGTGCAAACATATGCACACCTAAAGTGGATAACACTCCAAGGTATGAAATAATTTCATCTAAATCGGTGAATATATTCAATACATGTAGAATCACATAATCATAGGAATTTTAAGGGCATATGGCCCAGCAAGAGGGCCCTAATCTAGTGGAAGAACACCAAATGAAAAATGAAATGGCATGTAGATATGGAATTAGGCTCAAAATGGTTCTTCATTACTATATCTATAAATTTGAAGATAGATAAAAAGTCTTTGAGAATGGTTAGAGTTGGCCAAATTGACATGTTTTTCATAGGTAAGCAATACCTTTTTATTTTCAACTTTCCATTCTTTCTTATTACATTTCCATCCATATTGATTGATTTTAGTCAAGGTACAAATATCCTTCTACGTGTCATTTTAATTCTTATTTTTATGCACTTTTTGGGAAATTATTTCATTTATGTACAAACAATGGCATATAGGACACAAGACTACACAGGTATTACTCAATGTTGGTGTCTCAATAGTGGTTGTTGTTGAGAAATCTAAAGCAACTAGATTAGGGTGATTTCCTTTTACCTTGATAATTGCTTGTAGTATTCTTTTACTTTTCATTTTTTTTTTATTTTTTTTTTGGTAGGTAAGCACCCACGTGGGATTTGAACCAGTAACCTATCGCAAAGAGTGCCTTAATGGTGCACCCGTCCACCGTCAATCCAAAGCCCCGTGGGCCTTTTATTTTTCATTACTATTACTTTCTTATTCACTTATAATGTTTTTCTTATCATCAAACAACTACCAAAACATGAAGACCAATAGTACACAAGGAAACAAGATCTAGGTTGCTAACCAAGACAGAAAACCCTCTTAGAGAGTAAAACGCATAAGTAATTCTTCTCTTCTTATAGAATCTTCAAATGATGAATCCCAATACGTTAGAACTAATACATAGACCTATCCAAGACCAATTCAGCCTTCCTTCTTTATTGGATTTCCTTACATGGCTTCCAACAACAACCTTCAACCTTCCAATGGCGTTTCTAGCAACTTTGACCCCCAATAATAATTTATGCAACTTTGACCTAGAAACTTCAAACTTGATGTAGTTTCACAACTTCAACCTTGATGTAGCTTCACAGCTTCGGCCTTGATGAAACTTCATATCTTTGATCTGATGCAGCTTCATAACTTCGAATTTGATGCACCTTCACAGCTACGAATTTGATGTCGCTTCACAGTTTTGATCTAAATGCAACCTCACAACTTCGACTTTGATACCAATTCCTAACTTTGTCCTTGATACAACTTCACAACTTTGAGCTTTATGCAGCTTCACAACTTCAACTTTGATGTAGCTTCCTAGTTTCATTGCACATTAGAGAGCGAGAAAGAAAGACCCAAAACTTCAATTCTAGCTTCCATTTTGAGCTTCCCTTGCCTTTTGGACGTCTCCTTAAGATCAAACTTCTTCTCTTGCTTTATTACATGTCTTGGATGTGTGCTTCAAATGAGGCTGAAGGCCTCATATATATAGGCTTCGTAGGGGTACGAATTGCATTCAAGAGGCTCACTTGATATCTTATAGGCCAACTTGATCTTGGAGGGTCTTTTGACACAATTTTGGCTCAAATAAATTCTTTTTACTTGTTAAAACATTCCCAATGGGATATTTTATATATTGCAATGACTCTTTTAACTTATTGACTTTATGACAAACCCTAAAAGCACATAATGGGTGCTTGACCTTTAAATAAATTGACCTTGAGCATAAAACTGATGCTATAAAATAATAATAATACATTTTATTTTTCTCTTTACATCAAATACTTAAAATCAAGATTGCATAAGGCATTATGAAGGCCAAACCTAGTTGCATATTTAGATAGTTGCAACTCCATGTAGGTGTTGCAAATCCATACAAGTCTTGCAACTCTCTTTTCTCTAGAAAAGTAAAGTTGTTGCAACTTTTAGATATAACTATACTTGCTACAACTCTTCATTATTTCTACACCTCTTCATTATTTTTGTAACTTTTGGATGCAATTATAAAGAGTTTCAATTGTTGGTTTTGTAGTGCAATCAAGACTAGTATAGTTTTTGAAAATCGATAACTACTTACTATGATACAATTTGTCTTCTTATAGTATTCCAATCATTAAGGAGTTACACCAAAAAAAATTCAACAATTTACTTTCTATAATAGAGAAATAGAGATCATTGTAAACAGTAAGCAAGAGACAAGAGACAACAAAAAATTAGGCTCACAGCCAAGGCAAAACCCACAAGGAGCAAAGCCAACCAATCTTTCCTTATGAGAGAGAATCTAGTTTATAAATAGTAAACCAAAATATTCCAACAAGATTCCAAATTTGACCTCAATAAATACCAAGTCAAAGTAGTCAAAGCAATCAATGAAGAGATGTAAAAAATTTCAACTTTATTCAAAGTCAAGTATACAACACTAGGGCTCAATTCCCACTTGTAGAAGCTCAAAACAGGAGGGTTGAAATTTGATCAACCTCAGTCAAATACTTACCTACATTTTTTATTCAAAGGGGTAGAGTTGACTACCGATCAACATCCCAAAATAGAATAGAAACTCGATCTACCAAGAGTCAATGAACCTCAATCAAATTTTTCCTTCTAAAATAAGTCAATGTCTTGTTCAATAGAAGCAAGTCTATCCCAAGTCAATGTTGGTCGAACATAAGAATACAAGTTGGTCAACATAGAATAGAAAATCCTCCTTTGACTCCTTCGCATGAGTGGATGTGTCTTTGTGATTTTTAGTTTAAATGATGTATGGTGATGATGCCAAAATGAACTCCAACGAATTCATATTTATATCTAGTTGAGGAGGTGGTTTTTTCCACATGTGGGGTTGAGTTGTTGACTTTAAGCTAACATGGTCAAACAACAAAATTTGAATTTTCTTTATCAATTTTCCAATGAAAATACTGATCATTTCTACCAAATTTTTCAACACTCCCTCTTAGTTATGGAGGTACTTTTCATTCTCTCTCAAGATTAATTTTCTTGACCAATCCATAGGTCCCCCAGCCATAGCCTAAGTGAGAGATCAAAAGTACAAGTCTTTCTCTATTAAGATCAATCTCCGTAACCAATCCTTAGGTCTCCTAGCCGACATCCTAAGGAAGAAATCACTAGTCTCATCATAGGAAACATACATAGCATCCAACACATCTGACAATCGTAGAAGGGGTCGATAAATGTGTCCAAACCAATCATATGCATAGGATACATCTCCCTAACCAATCATTAGGTCCCTCAACCCACATCCTAAGGGAAGAAATTGAAGATCAGCCTCTCTTACCTATCCATAGGTCTCCGAGTCTCTACCTAACAAAGAGATCACAAAATCAGTGTCCCAGACAAAAATGGTCTTCTAGTAAAAACCTAAGGGATCACTTTATGCCTGAGAGTCAAGCTCCCTGACTAGACTCACTAGCCTCCTCACTAATTGACCTAAAGAAGTGACAATATTCTCGATCAATCCATAGGTCTCCTAGTTGCATCTTAAGGAAGATTGTCCGTAATATGATGTTTCACAATCAATGTTCCCTCTCTCTCAAAGAGGGGTTCTCAAAAAATCCAAGTTGTTCTATGAAATATATAAACTTCATATGGGACAATGATTTTTTCAACACAACAACAACCAGCTCATCAGTAGGGACATACTTCATCCTCTCAGCTCTCCCATGGATGATATTCTGGATATAATTATACTTGATTTTAATGTGCTTCAACTTGTCATGAAATATTAGGTTCTTAGAAAGCTTCACACAAGTTTGATTATTATAATATATAATGGTCGATTCCCACACTGGATTAGACAAAATGAAAAATAATTTTCAAAGCCACACAACTTCACAACAAGTTAAACATGCAACTATATACTCATCTTCAACTGTAGTCAAAGGGATTGAAGTTTTCTTTCTACTAGACCATGAAATAATAATGGAGCCCAAACCAAAATAGAATCTAGAAGTTCTCTTCCTATTATTATAGCTTCCATTCTAATCAATATCATTAAATCCATGTAGCTTCCATTCTCCATTAGAAAAATATCTTAGACCATATTCAATGGTACCATGCAAATATCTCAAAATATGTTTTACTACAACCTAGTGCACAGGTCGGGTCTCAACCAAAAATTGGTTCAACATGTTCATAGCATAGGAAATTTTAGTTCTAGTGTTCACAAGATAGTACAATGAGCCAATCAATTTATGATACATCAAGGGATCAATCAAATTAGGGTCACAGTCATGTATCTTCTTCAAATTTGTCACCATCGAAGTATTCATGGACATACAGTCCATCATGCCAAATCTCTAAAGTACATTTATAGTGTATCTAACTTGGATAAAAAATATTCCATCATGATTTTTCCAAATTTCCAATCCCAAATAGTAATGCATGAGACCAAGATTCTTCATCTCGAATTTAGAAACCAACTCCCTATTACACTAGGAAATGAGAACTTCAACCCTTGTTAGAAACAAATCATCTACATACAACACCAACATTAAGGGCTTGCCTTCAACAATTTTAAAGTTTAGTTTTGGATCAACTTCGCTGTTATTCAAGCCAAGAGTCATTGCTATATAGCCGTCAATACAGGAGTAGCATGCTCATACTTCAACGCATACAAGGCTTTCTTCAATTTTCAAACTTACATGTATCTTTATCATGGATGTCAAATCCTTTAGGTTGCTCAATATAGACATCCTCTTCAATGAATCCTTTCAAAAAATCAATTTTGACATCCATTTGATGCAATTTCCAACCTGCAAGAGAAGCAAGAGCAATGACAAATCTAATAGAATCATACCTAGCAATGGGAGAAAACATGCCTTCATATTCCTCTCCCTCTTTCTAGGATAATCCATGAGCCACAAATCTATCTTTGTGCATTTCAACACTTCCATCAGCAGCATGCTTGATTTTGTAGATCTACTTAGAATAGACAACAAAATTTTCTTCAGGTCTTGGCACAATTTCCAAAACATCATTCTTTAATATATATTGATATTCTCCAATCATGGCATCTTTCCAAACCTATTCCTCCTTTGCTTCTTCATAGGTGGATGGCTTCTTCTTATGTAGCAATGATGGTTGTCACATCACTGCTACATAAAAAAAGTACTTCTTCAAGATTCTTATAGTCCAATATTCAATGTGGGAACCTATTTTAAACATAAGTAGTTGTTCTTACAACTTCTCCCCGTAGAAACACTAGTAGTCCATGATCATGAAGCATGGCCTTGGTAGCTTCCATAATGTTCCTATTATTTCTTTCGACAGTTCATTTTTGTTGAGGATAGTAGGGAACTATCATCTCCCTCTTAATTCCAGCATCCTTGTAGAAGTCACTCAACTCCTTGGATACATATTCTACACCATTGTCACACCATAAAGTCTTGATTCTTTTTATTGTAGCATTCTCAATCTGTGTTTTTAATTCATAAAACTTTTCAAACACTTGATACTTGGTATTTAAGAGATAAATCCATGTTTTTCTATAGAAATCATCACATAATACATGTCACCCAAAGTCTTCTCGGACATATGCCCACAAACATCATAGTGCACAAGATATGATATTGCTTTCGATCTATTGTCACTGCTAGTACATCTTCATTTAACATTATTTCCAAGGCACATCCCATGAGAACTCCATCATGATCAAATTCAATTTTTGGTACACCATTAACAAAATATTTCATTCTGGACAATGCTTTATAATGAACATGAGAATAACTTCAATGCCATACACAAAGATCATAGGTGTTTATTAGTGTGGCTTGAGTTGTGTAGTATACTTAGGGGTACCATGGTTCCCTCAATACCATCTATCTAATACCATAGGCTTATTACATAATTGCTAACTACTTGTGGTCCCTTACATGATACAGGTTAACCACCTTATTTATTACTATGGCCCATATTATCCCCCCTAAGTATTCTACAAATTGAACATCCAAGAAGATGATATAGGCCTCCAATTCGTACACCAATGACTTTAGCATATTCAAAGGATGCATCCTTTTTCCATACTAGAATGTGTCCATCCATGAAAGAAATTTTATATCCTTTGTCTTCAAGAGAAGAAATAGACAACAAATTCTTATTCAAACCAAGAAGATATAAAATATTGTTAATATATACATTACCTCCTAATTTCAATTAGAAGGATGAAAATCCAATCCCTTTGAATTCATATTTTCCATTGTCTCCAAGTTAAACTCTTTGACATATCTTCTTTTCAATGAGGATTACACAACCTCCAATCATGTTCCTAGAGGCACCATTGTCTGCCAGCCATATTTCATCATGACCTACAATGGAACCTATAGAGGTAGAATAGAATGAGTACTTAGAATCAAAATCATTCTTCCTGTGCCTCCTCTTATGATATGGTTCATTTAGATCAGTAGCAGAAACATGATGCTTCTCTCTCCTCATTTTATCCCCATTCCTTTGATAGTCATCCCTTTAATTCCTTTGAGGACAATGATATTGATAGTGACCATATGTTTGGCAATGAAAACATTGAATGTTTGTTAAATAATTTCTATATCTTCAATCTCAAGAGGGGTAAGGAGGTACTGTATATGGAGCATATTCCCTTCTTGGAGCAGGTCTTGAATTTTGTCTTCAACCAGAACTTCTTTGAAATATTCCAATATTAAGGCTTTTGTTCTTGTTACTCCTTGAATTGACTACAAAAGGTTCTTCACATGGATCTTCAATATTGCCTCTATATTAGAGTCTTGATTGTTCTTTAGTGTAGGCACCCCATAGCTTGTCAAAATTACCTACAGTTTCTCTTCCACAAATGCTTGATGCAAAATAAGCCCACAATCTAGGTAAACTGCCCAAAGCTATAACTACCAATTCTTTGTCAGATACTTCTTCTTCAATGGTTTTCAATTCATCTCTTATTTGAGAAATTTTGACAAAGCATGATGCCACTGTATCATTCTTTGTCATCTTGATATTGTGAAGTTGATCGCTTAGATTGATGTAGTTGATTGTGTACAAACCAGCAATGGCACCACACATAGCCTTGGAAGATTAATGATCATCAATATAGGGAATTAAATGATCCTTAAGAAATTCTATAATGATTCATCTTTCCAAGATGACATCTTCTTGAAATTTGTCTTTTCTTGTTTGATCAACTAGTTCTATAAATTTTCCTATAACAATACCCAAGACCTTGTGCCTTGCAACTACTAGGTCAATCCTAGCCTTTCGTGCCCTATAATTAGGAGCTCCTTTAAGATTTTTTTCTTTAAGGAAGAGATTCATGATGAAGATGGGTGATCAAAGATAGAAGGTAGAATCCCAAAATCTTCAAAGTGCTTCTCAATTTCCTTCAATATGCTCTTCAAGGTGATCTCATAACTCTTTTCCTACACAAAAACTCTAATTCCATGTTGATTTTATAGTGCAATGAAGACTAGTATAGTTATTTAAAATTGACAACTACTTCCAATGATAGAATCTATATTCTTATAGTATTCCAGTCATCAAGTGGTCCTGATGATGAACCACACTTGTTGGTTCGAAACATGTTGGCCAAAAATTTCTCTTATGTGATTTCTACCAAACAACTTTGCTTAATTCACTTTCTATAATCAAGCAATAGAGATCACAGTAAATAGTAAGCAAGAGACAAGAGACATCGGAAATTAGGCTCATAACGAAGGCAAAACCCACAAGGGGAAAACCCAACTAGTCTTTCCTTATGAGAGAGAGAATTTAGTTCATCAATATTACGTCAAAATATTCCAACAAGATTATAAATATGACCTCAATGAATACCAAGTCAAAACAGTCAGCACACAAAGAGAAAAAAAAAAAAGTCAATTTCAGTCAAAGACAATTTTGCAACAATAGGGTGAATTTCGTCCTATGGAAGCTCGGAACAAGAGGCTCGAAACTTAGTTAACCTCAGTCAAATAGTCACCTACAATTGTTAGTCAAAGGGGAAGATTTATCTTACGATCCCTACCTCAAAAAAAAATAGAAACTCGGTCTACCAAGATTCACTGAACCTTAATAAAATTTTACCTTCTCATATCAATCAAAGTCTCAGTTAATAGAAGCAAGTGTAGCTCAAGTCAACACTAGTCAAACAAAAAAGTACAAGTTGGTCAACACAGATAGAAATTATTGGATGACCAAGAAAAGAGGATGATTCAACCACCACCTATCACACAACTGATTCAATTCAATTAATGTTCATTTTTTCCATTTTCTTAGAAAATCAATGTTATAAGATTAACCCAACTATCATGGTTGCCCTTCCATCTCTTTTATTAATTTAGATAGAAAACATATTATATAAAACCCCTCTACTAAGAATTGAAAGAGAAGAACAAGTTATTATATTTTCCAAATTTCTTGCAATTTAATTTATGTTTTGATCCAATTCAAGTAATGGTGTATTGAGCATTCACACTCTATTTTTTTCTAACTAGTGCCTCATTTAAGGAGGTAAGTTCCCCACCTTAGCCAGGTAATTTTTGTATCCACACATAGATATGGCTGTAATTTCTATTTTTGTTTATTTCTACTTTAACTTTGAATTACTAATTGTTGAAACTTTGAATACTAATTGTTGCAACTTTGAATTGTAGGTTTATTGTTGCAACTCAAGTGTTAATGTCATCTTCACTTACTCACTAGTTGATTTCTTGAAGGATTTACAACATTGTGTGAGTTAAGTTTGTTGTTGCAACTATGTTGTAGTACTAAAACTTACTATGTTTCCAAAATCATAATAGTTTTATTGTCTTAAATAGTTTGGATTGTGTATTTTATCAAGCGTTCAGTTTATGGTTACATCTCCTTTACAAACAAGCCTAAAT
>APFE030736088.1:0-16232 GCA_000404065.3 Pinus taeda | reverse complement strand
ATTTTTTTACTAATGATTTTTTTTTTTAATTTATAATTCTGTTTACCATTCCAATTTGAATGTTTTACTTGTAATTTTGCTTTTGGTTTATTTCCGGTGTTTTGGGTATACATTGCAACTGATGCCATATAGTGTTGATCTGTATGAAGAATATGGGGTTTAACTGTAAGTGGGACTTGTCGGACTTCCTATTTCCTGGTTAAATCCAAGCATCTCTATCTCTATTTTCTGTAAAATTTAGTTTTTTGCTATATCTTTTTGTTTATCTGCTTTTTACTGAGGTCAATTTTGATTACTGCTCCAAATTATATAAGCATTTTGTTGTAAAAAAGGACACCACTGTCCCAGATTTTTTAAAGTATTAACCTCCAAGGTTATGTGATCTTGCTCTGATAATCTCTATATATAACTCGAATATGATAGCTTTCATAGCTCCCCTCATGATGAGATGGAAAACAGGTTTTTATTTCCAACCATTATCAGTATGATATGTAAATTTTCCTATTATGTACATCTTCCAGTTTATATAATATAAAGCTTTTTTCTCACTGCAAAAAAATATGGGGTTTAGTATATGTATGCAAAATATAGATTATAGATACTTGGGGAAGTCTGTTACAGAAGCCCAATCTTCTCAATTATTTACAGAAATCTGTTAGGAAAGTCCAATTTTCTGAATTATTTGCAGAAATATGTTACAAAAGTCCAATTTTCTGAATTATGTATTATTTTATATAATACAAAACAAATATTTTTTTCATGCTGAAAAAAAAACTATGGTAATGCACTACACATATGATAATGCGAATTTGAATGGCAAATACACAACAGCAATGATATTTATTGTTAAAATAATTATTTTTTTAATTTAATATAAAATTGAATCATTGAATTAATATATATATAAGAAATGTGTGACTCATATAAACCTTTTACCTGGTCAATCATTTATGGGTAAAGGAGCTTATCTGTTGATGGAATTAACCCAGCTAATAGGGTCTTATTCTACGCCACCTTTGCTAACCCTTCTGCCTCTGGTGTTGGCTATCAAAGAAACTGCCACTTGATAAAGCCAATCAATTGGTTCTACAGCTGGATATTGGTCTGGATCAACAGCTCACTTTGGATCCCGATCACACAGGTCAGAATCTTAAGCTGGATCTGTAAGATTATACCAACACTTTGGGCTGTTGTTTTTTTTCTGCCTTATCATTACTGGGCCTGGGCTGATGGGTTTCTGGCCTGCCTGGGTAGCCTTTCCTCTATAAACCTCATTGGGAAAGGGCCAACCCAGCCTCCCAACAAATATCTTTTAAGATTTATATTTTTGGAAGAAAATTTAATTTAGGTTAATTTAGGTTTTTTTAAGATTTCTGGGAATTTTGGTACATTTAACAATTTGAAGTTGTAAATAGAAAAAGTTTGAATTTGTGAATTAGTGATGGGTGGTTCTTTTCCTGATCAGGATTTGATAATGGTCTGATAAATATTGTTGTATTAGAGGGTTGTGAACTATTAAATAAATATATGTATGGGCAGTCTAATTAAAAAATGGAAAATTTAAAAAAAGATTATTATTAGTTTAACATAATGATATTTTTTTTAATGTTTTTTTTTGTAAACTGCGGAAGAACTATTACTTCTATTTCAGCAAGTCAAAATCATTACATAAACGTGATGACCTCAAATTGCCATCCAAAAATAAAAGGTCTTAAGCCTATTTGTTCATGCTATATGCACTATACAATCGTAAAGACTACCCATATTTCTCATCTTCCTTCTATATCTATCACACCAAAATTTGATGACAAAACTATCATCTACTGTCTTCATAAAAGCAAAAAGAGATATAAACTAACAAGACTATGCCTCCTTGCCTCGCTGCTGGTCCATATCCCTCTTGATGTCAGGATGGCATTGCTTTAGTTGCTCTTGGATTTCGTCCATCCTCTTGTCCGGCATGAGCAATGTAATCTGTATATTCTTCAGTTCCTTCTTGAGGTTAGGAATCCCTTGAGATAGCTCAGCCATTTCCATAGCTACTTGTTCCATAGCTTTGGCAAGCAACCTCTTCATGACCCAATAAACATGCAATGCTTGTTTATAAAGGGTCATGCTGCCTCTCGTATTACCAGGATCCGGGAGGAGATAAACCCAATCCTCCATTTCAGGGTCAGATTGGCCCTGGATAGCCTCCTCCTCCATGTGCTGAATAATTCTCCTGACCCCTTTGTTAGTATGTTGGTAGTAAGCCCTTTCAGCAAACTGCACTTTCCTTCCCACTGATTCCCTAGTTTTCCTACTATACGTTGGAGCCTCCTCCTCCCTTTGACCCCCTATTTTTCCCCTGTCTCTGCCTCGATGGCCTCTTCGACCTCCCCTGCCTCTTTTCCTACTGCCTTCTCCTACTGCATTCCGCCTGCTCGAGCCATACGCGCTGCCCTCCTCTTTAACTCCTCTTTAACTCCTCCACGCTCACATCTTTTCCAGCCTTCGCCCTCCCACAATTCCTGACTACCTTCTGTCTCAACGGCCTCACTCCTTCCCCGTTTAACCCGCGTCTGATGGCAATTGTCATAGTCTGAGTCGAACAGTTCGACCTCCTACTCGCTGTCATCCGGGACCGTGACTGTCTCTCCGCCGACTTGCTCCGACGTCATTCCTTTACCCTTTGCACTCCACTTATTAACTTCTTCAGTGGCAGCGGACTCCCTGCTTCTTCCACGCCTTCTGGTTTCCATCCTCGCCATAACCTATTTGCCTCGCTGCGCTCTTCTTCTCACTAGCCTTTCGTTCCTCCCTTCTCTGCTGATATTTATCATACCACCCTCCTTTCCTCGTCTGCGTCCTCCGCCTTCTGCCTGCAATGGGAGCGGAATCCTTCTGCCACCTATTCCTACACTTAACCTCCCTGCCTTTTTGACCCTCGCTTGAGCCTGCAACCTTACTGTTCATTTCTGACGTCCGGTCAATATCACCTCCCTTCCTCCCTATTCTCCTTACGCTCCATCTTGAAATGTGAATCGCCTTAATGGTCCGGGTGCTCTGGGCCATCATTACATGATCTTCCCCCGCTTTGAAAATCATCCTCTCCCGCCTAAACTTCAATCCTTCGCCCGCCGCCCAACTCACCCTGATCGGGGGATACTTTTTTTAATGTTTTATTTTAATCATTTTAATATAAATTTAAATATTCCAATTTACAATATTAAAAGATGCATAATTTAGCCAATTATTAAGTGAGTATATGTGTGGATCTTCTAACTAAAAAAATGGAAAAATTACAAAAACAATTATATTTAGTTTAATATAATAGTTAACTTTTATTTAATTAATGTATATTAATTATTTTAATTAAATTTAAATATTCTATTATACAATAATTAAAGGGTATCATCTAATTAGCGTAAGTATATGCGTAGGCCTTTAACTAAAAAAAATATTTAAAATTATACAGAAACCAATTATAATTATGTTTAATATAATAATACTTATGATTCCTTTTAATATTTTAATTAAAACCTTTTACCGTTGGGATTCGAACAAAAATCCGAATCAGAAATAAGCAAAGCCAATTTTATTGGAATCAAGTTTGATAGCTAGTTTCTGCACAATCAAAGCGTCCCAGGGGTTTTCCAGGGTGCTGAATCCAAATACGCAGTTAAAAAACCATTTTAACTATAACAAATCAAGATTTAACTTCAATTTATTCTGCCAGATTCCGTCACGAGAATCTCCAAAAAGTCTCATTATAAACAACTCTAATTTAAATATTCTACTTTACAATATTAAAAATTGCATAATTCCTAAAAATATAAATTCTATTCTATGAAAAAAAAATGTATATATTATTATTTTATGTATAATTTTAATAAGAAAAAACAATTTCTAGAACAAAAAAAACATATTGTTATACAAAAAAATTAGTTTAGCTATTTCCCATTGTCACATCTTATATATAAAGAACTTTGACACTAAGCAATAATGAATTAATCACTTCTTATATTTAATGAACTGGACATTGGCCAATAATGAATTAGTCGTGCATTTTTTTTTAAGGAGGCTTCGAATATTGAATTAAAAAATGTTGATATATTAAGGGATTTGAGTCTGGAAATATACAGGTTTAGAAATGTTATTTCTTTTTGTTTTATTTAATTTTTTCTAATACAAAATTAAATGTTTATATAATAATGTAAAATATTAGATTTTGTAATTTCTATAAAATATCATTTATAATTATGGTATGTAGTGAGTGTGTTTTGCATGTATTTATTCATGATGTTTTTTAATTTTTTGTTTGATTTTATTTTTGATAAGCTTTTCTTTCTTTTTTACATTATTGTATTTTGTTTTTTTTCATTGGGTAAGATTTTCTTTCAAAACCTAATAGAGTTTTGATAAGAGGATGTCTTACTCATAAGAATATCATCCAAAGCGCTAGTGTTTTATCCAACTTTTTATATTGAGATAATTGATTTTTTGTTTTTTCAAGCTCATATCTCAAAGAGGTTAGTTCATCCTCTAATCTTCAACAATAGGATTAGGGATATTACAACCAATTTGATAATCTCTCATTTTCCTTAATTACTTCATCAAGTTGTCTTTTTGGATCAATAATGGGCATGTCATTACTCTCATGGCTGCTTTGCCTATCTATGTGAGAGAAAATTGGATCTACTAAGACTGTGGAGCCTTCATTATCTTTCTCTTCAAGAATGCAATGGGGTTCTTCAACTATTTTTATATCTTGAAATCCTTCTCTTCCATACATACTATGCAGCTTGTCCATAATCTCTTTTGAATTCTTGTAGTGTCTCATTATAGCAACATCATGATATAATAGGGTCTTCAAAATTATATTTTTGGCTTTCTCATTAGATTCAACATACTTATTATATTCTAATGAGAGCAAAACATCCTCATCCACATCAGTGAAGTATGTTTCCAATCTCACCTTCCACAATGCATAATTTGGTACATGAAGAATATGAACTCTATAGGCAAAAAAATCTCCTTGACTGCCCATGATCTTCTCTCAAGCGATCAAGCTTCACCCATAGATCCCAACTTTGATACCAATTGTTGGAACAAGGATCACTACTAAGAGGGTGGGGGACTAAATCAGTAGTAATAACAATTTCAACAATTATTACACTTGTTTCCCAGGAAATTAATCAATCTGTTACTTAACAAATGAGCATTAGATCTGAACATGCAATTTCAGCTAGAATCAACACATGAGAGCCATATCATATGAAATGGACATGCACAATGATACAAAAATCATCAAACCACATAGGAACACCTTTGCTGCTCAATATATTTTATTATCTAGTCAAGCAAATCATTACATAGAGAGTATAAGATGGGAAACATATTAAAGGAACTATGATCACCATATCACGATTGTACATAGACCCATCTCATCAACAAGACTTGCCCAACACCCTTTGGACTTATGAAAAAATTTGTTCTCAATCCTTGCTTTGTCAGAGCACCCACCCCAGTTCCCTATGTTGTTCACCTTTCATGCATTTTAAAACTAGAACACTTGAGCTTCTCAACATGAACATCACAACAACAATATATTCATAGCACATAATCAAAACACAAAAAATCAATGTTTGAATCAACTCAAATCATATACCTCTCTCATCATCCTCAACTCACATGGCCTCAATACATTTTCTCCAAATAAACTAGATGTAGAAACCCAATGATGCAATAACGACCATATAAAACATGAAACACTCCTGCAACCAATTTATGACAATCATATTAACAACATATATAAAACCAAATGAAAATTTTGGCCCTGCAATCACAAATGCATTAGCAAACTCCAGCCTTCAGTCATTCATACCTTTGTCTTTGTTATAGCTATAACTCCATGAACAGTCTCCTTCAGTAAATTCACACTACTCACCGATGGCTCTCCAAAACACTATGAAAATTTTCTCACACAAAAGAACCAACCAAATGAGCAACATTTCTCCACATATTTGTAGTTTATGAATATGCTTAGATCAATTAACTCCAATACTATAGTGGAGCTTTGTTCATATCTTGTAAGTGGTTTGGTTCAATACTTCTTGACTCAATCAAACCACTAACTTCATTTACTAATGAATATTCTCTTTTAACAATCATCGAGAAGCACAATTACCTTTTTCTCATCTTTACCTGATGAGTCCCAAACAAGAAAAGTCAGAAAACCAGAGAAACACCTCATGAGGGTGAGGAATGCGGAGGATTTTTTGTGAAAAGCCTTGGTCACTCCCACAACACAGGATCCATGCGACTGGAACTCTTCAGTCACTCCCATAGGCATGCAAGCCAACAAATGGAGCTTTTTAGCTACTCCCACAGGCTTGTCTCCATGCAACATTTGGCAGAGGATGCTAAAAAATAACTTTCCTTTGCTTAGATTCTACCCAAATTTGCTCCACTGGTTAATCATCATCAGTAAGTCCTAAGGAATCCACCCTAGGCTCTACAAAAATCCAGCAATCCATTTTAGCAACTCCATCATCATCACAAATCAAACTTGGTTGACTTGAATGTTATCCATCAACTTCTCAACCAATCAAGCCGTCAAACTTCACCACAACTACTCCAACATCCACAACCATCAATGAAATACCTTGCATGTCATCATGCAATATGAAAACCATCCTTACATACACCAAGTACCATAAATATGACTTCGCAGTCTCTAGTACTATCAACTAGGTCTAGTAGCTCCACAACCTGTACTAACATCTCAAACCATCAAGCTAAGGTTTGCAACCAATGTACAAGCCAACTACCATCTCACCAACATAAGTCCAATCATGTACCAATCAAACATGTAGTAGCTCATCCATACACACACACACACATGAGAGACCATAAACCAATCAACCATGTGCATAAATAATCAGATACTACCAAGTTGACATCAACGCCAACCAATCACCAATGCAACCACCAACACCAATGCTACTAGGTTGACATCAATTCCAACCAACCAACTAAGCCTGTGAAAAACTCCTCATTCAGTCCCCCTTTGACATCAATGGCAAAGGGTTGAGCTCATCCAAGTAAGCAGAGTTGAAAGGACATTAGTTGTGTCTCAACAAAAACAAATGAATATAACCATCAACATAGTGTGGACAACAACATACCATAACTAGCAAGAAAATAGAAGCACGCCATATGCATCAGTAAATTTAGATCATAATGCATCAACAAAAAACAACACTCCCCATGACGAAATGACATTAAATAGTAGCAATAACTCTCTCTTTCGTGAAGAAACAACAACAAACTCTCCATGAACACCACTCTCAACGAGCATCAATAACACTCAACTCAACAACAACATGAGCATAACCATCAATAATATCATTATAATATGAGAAACAACACATCATAAGTAGCAATAAAAGCAACATCAATGAGATAACCAACAGCAAACAACATTAACCTCACTCTCATCCAAACCATCAACAACATAGTGTACCGATAGCAACAACCAACCATGTTTGATCAATAACAGAATATTGGATATGCTCCCCCCCGAGAATCATCATCCTGTAATCAATGCCTTCTAGTTGAAGGCTACAACTCAAGGACCAAGGGATTGACTATACAATATGACCGAAACAACACCCATCATCCCATATGAATGGATGCTCTCATCAATGAATACTACTCATCGAGACTCTCTCTCCAACATGACCATGACCAATGATATACAATACGTTGTAGTACATGGATGTATAATGAGATACAACGCTATAAAATGAATATGACATGATTTACAATAGCCAAAATATGGTTGTAACAAACCATAATGACACAAACTTGTCATGACTCATAACCTTCCGATCACCAACTCATGACAACATAGACTCAATGACATAAACACTTAACTACATGGTTTCATAAGAAAAATACATTGTTGGTAATTGATGAAGTACAAAATGAAGCATGTGGTTGTTACATGACCAAAACTCATGCCTCTCCCCAAGACATACTCAAATAAGCTCATTGATCAGCACTACAAATATTAGGGCAATTAATAAGAAGATGAGTTGATTGGAAATATATAAATCTCATCATGCGTACAACCATCCAAGTGCATAAGATAGACCCATCATCTAACAAATAAAGTGATAGCAATAGTAACTGATCATCATAAGATATGAGAGAAATAATAACAATTTTAAACTTTTCTTGAGTAAATTAATCAATTCATTACTTAACAAATTAGCATTAGATCTCAACATGCAATTTCAACTAGAATCAACACATGAGAGCCATATCATATGAAATGAACATGCACACTGAGACACAGATCATCACACCACATAGAAACAAAGGATATATGGTGGAGAACCCCCCTCCTGGCCCAAAACCACCCTAGTTGTTGCTGCGCAACTCAATTTATTCTATTATATGTCAAGAAAATCATTACATAGAGAGTACAATATGGAAAATATCTCAAAGGAACTACAATCACCATCTCACGATTATACAGACACCCATCCAATTTATAATATTAAAAATTGCATAATTCCAAAAAATATAAAATTCCATTATATTTAATTTAAAGAAAAAAATGTATATATTATTATTTTATATGTAGTTTTAATAAAAGAGAACAATTTCTAGAACAAAAGATCATATTGTTATACCAAAAAAAAAAGTCTAGCTATTTACCACTATCACATCTTATATATAAAGAACTTGACACTCGGCAATAATGAATTAATCATGTCTTATATTTAATGAACTTGACAAAGGGAAATAATGAATTAATCACCTCTTATATTTAAGGAACTTGACATTGGCCAATAATGAATTAATCATGCATTTTTTATAAGGAGGCTCGAAATATTGAATTAAAAAATGTTGATATATTTAAGGATTTGAGTCTGGAAATAGATAGGTTTAGAATGTTATTTTTATTGTTTTATTTAATTTTTTCTAATACAAAATTAAATATTTATATAATATGTTAAATATTAAATTTTGTAACTTTTATAAAATATCATTTATAAGTATGGTATGTAGTGAGTGTGTTTTGCATGTATTTATTGATGTTGTTTCTTTATATTTTATATGATTTCTTTTTTTTTTCCCTTAGGAAAAATCATAATTTCATTAATGAAGAGAAATTACATTTTGTAGATGCATATGCATATTCGGAACATATCTATGACATGACGGTCATCATGAAAAGTACGAGAGTTCAAAAAAGATTGTTACATTGTGTTATAGACATATTTGGGCACTTCAACCCCAATCTTATATGTTAATAAACTAGGGCTCTTTAACCCCTAAAAGAGTTGTTTCATACCCTACAGGATCATGGTCAACTGATTACATCATTCCCCAGAAGTTCCACCTGAAAAACCATCCAGAGCTGGCTAAAACTGGACCATACTGACTGCTCCTCTGTTAGGTTGTGATACATACTGACTTCTACACTAGCCACGTGTGATGCATACTGAAGAGGCCTTCTATAGGGTACGATGACTGAGGATGGACAAATGTCCGAGACAATTTGCTAAGTGGATGCTCATGGAATCTTCTGGAAACTTCTCCTATGACACTTGCCTCTCTGAATTCACCCAAGGATGAGTAAGAGATCCAAGAAATCTTCAAGTAGAACCAAGAACAACAAGTGGAATGACACTAATCAAAAACCCAGAGGTCACTCACACCCTTTCACACATCTATAAATGGATCCCTCATCTCAGAGATCTGGACGTTGGAATTTTGTGATTTGCAAGGAAGTGCTGATAGTTTGTATCTGAGAAAGAGTATTGTATTGTTAGGGTGATATTGCTTTTAATGAGGTGAAGAGGGCTTTGATGTTGGGTCAGACGGATGGGTTGTAATTATCCCTTCTATTTAATAAAGTTCTTTGATTTTTCCTCCATATAATTGTGTATTTGTGAATGTTGTTATTTGTGAATGCCATTGTATGTTCATTGTATTTCTAATTCTGCAATGCTTATGATATAATAGGTCAAGATGCTTTGACAGTGTTTTGTTACTGTGTTTCTACAGGTATTCTCTAAGCGGGATAAGTAGGAGAGGAGTTGCAAGCTCTGTCAAGGGGGAGAGATATCAAGCAAGGAGTTAAGCGAAATATCCAGGTTGGTTCCGCTACCTCTCTCTTATTTATCATATATAGAGGAAATCAAAATTGCTTTAAACTGTTAGTTTCTAGGGTAGATGCCAATCCTAGAGGGCTAGTCAATCAAAAAGACACTAGTTTTCCCAGAAACAAAATGGCGACTCCATTGGGTAACGAATAGATGTTTGTTTGTTGTTGTTATTTGGTTTATAATCTATAGACGAAGCCTGAAGTTAGCCAGATAGCTTTCGAACTGCTCTTGCTCTGCAATTGCATAGTAGATGAACGATGCTTCAGTCAATCTCCGGTTTAGTTTATGAATTGAACATTTGACTTACAAGCATTCTAGATGCCCTTTTGGTAGCTCAGTAACCTCTCAAGATCATTCCTCTGTACTTTTCTCTTTACTGTCCATCATAGCTCAGCTTAAATCACCGAAATCGGCTGCAAATTTGAGCCAAAACCCTTCTCAGCTGCGCTCCCTGGCCCATCGCACTGTCTGTCACCGTCAACCAGTATGCATCGCACCTCCCAAGCCTGAAAAGTGTGATGCATCCCTGTTTCTGTGAAGCCCAGGTGCGATGACTGACTAAGCCTATTTCCCTTCTTGAAATTTGGGGTTTTTGTCCTTGTTTTCAGCTCTGTTTAGTTGTTTTTTGCTGCTTATGAACAATACCTCATTACTGAAGCCTACTTGCATTAAATAGATCAGCCTCCATTGATTAGGATTAGTAAATGTTTTTATGTATTTGTCCATCATCTACAATCCTTTGTCGAAAATTTGATTAAATCAATCTGCCTTTTTGGTACAAAAAGTGTCGTAACTGTCGTTTTGTGTCAAAAAGAGAAGTGTCGTAGAGTCTTCCTTCCCTTGATAGTCGATTGAACTTGTTGTCATGTACTTGATTTGATTTGTTGATATTTGAAGTGTAGGAAGCATTTTCTATTCGAAATTGAAAAGTGTCATTTAGTCTTCCTTTCTATTTTGAAAAAGAAATTGTCGAAATGTCGCTTTCAGTCATATTTGAGATCTTTGCTACACTTAGTTTTCCTTTTTGGCATTTTTCACATTAAGGGGAATGAAAAACAAATACATGCATATGCATTTGTATTTAGCTTGTGTGCGAAAAATGATTTAGGAAAGTGCATTTAGTGTGTGCTCTTTGCTCTTTCTTTGAAAGAAATTGTAATCTTCTTTCCTTAGTAGCTAGGATTTTCATTACTCAAAATAAACAACGATTGTTTATCATTGTAGATTTCATTTTTAGGAATTTTAAATCTACATCACGTGGTGAACCATTGAAAGGCAAACTTCTAAACAAGATCAACTCTAAAATAAATTTCAATGAACTTAACAACGCTTTGCAACCTAACGCAACACATCTAGAGGTCTAGGTTAGAGATGTGTTCCAGCATCGTAAAAACTAGTAACTATCATTTTCATCGAAGGTTGGTTGATTCATCCTCCTTGATACAACAAGTGCTAGCACAGACTTGTGCCCCCTGTATCGTCAAGTATATATTGGGAAACCGTAATAGGCTTATATCCTTTATCCATAGGAAGTAGTGTCTTGCGCCCTATCGATCGCAATGCACTGAACACGGCATTCGGGAAGATTGACTGCCATACATAAGTCCTTGGTAATTTCTCTTTAATTTATCACCAAGGTGTATATTGCAATTTTGTGATTGATTTGGTAATCCCTTTGTCTAGTTAAACAGAGTAGTCACTTTCGTTCTTTTTCGACTCTTTAAAAGAAAAGGTCCATCTGAGCACTTGTCACTTCAGGCTCATTAAAAATCGAAGGGGACTAGAGTCATCTTTAGCCTTTTCTCGACTCTTAAAAAGTGAAAAAGAAAATTTGTGTCAAAGCGTCATTAAAATTTATTTAATTCGAAATAAAATGATTTTCCCCTTAATTTTGAGTTGATCAAGTAATCCACAATCGTGGAAGAAATTCAATCAAAACCCCATCATTCGCGGAGACTAGTAAGTCAACCGTCTTTGACTCCAGAAACGAAACCATTCCAGGCAAAACGGTCTCTTTTAACTGACTCCAACTCACCTAGTTTATTTGAAACTTTTTTTTCAACATCATCATAGACTACAATTACTCTGATCATTTCTGGTACATCTACCTTTAGAGAAGAAGTTCTGCAGTTACAAGAAGACATTAGAACTGATCCTAGTGTAACAGTAGACACTTCTATACCTGAGATAGCTCCATCTAGAGTTGATCCAGAGACTGAAGTTCACTTACCTGAACATCTGGAAGTTTAGTTCTAGAATTCAGAAGGTGTCACCCCTCCAGTATCTGACGCTGCAGAAGCTATATCTTCTTCGGCCCCAAAAATATTTTATGGACCTGACGGTCTACCTCATCCACCTGGACTGATTGTTATAGAGGAGATAGTAGAGGATCCTCCGTCTAGTACCCCATTTCATTTTGGAACTAGGATTCATCTGTATCCTTCTACTCTTGAAGTTAGTTCTTTTAATCATCCTTCATCGCAAGTTCCTGTCGAATCACTAGGAAATATTTTGGATATACTAAACATGTCTGAGCAACCATCAACATCTAGAACTGTGTCATCTGATACAGCTACAGCAGAACTTCCTGCTGCCATTCCTATAATGTTTGCTGGTGTACCATCTGTCCTGGCTAGTTATCAATCACTAGCTGGAGTCCACTCAGGGGTTGTTTCGACAACATCTTCCGCTCCTCTTTGTTCATCCGGAGTCCCATCTGGTATTTCTTATGTTGATTCACCTGACGAGGATCCTTCTCCTGGAATTAATTCTGAAATCAATGTCGTAGACTCATCTACTCGCAAGGGTAAGTCATCCAAAAATAACAAAAAGGGAAAAGGAAGAACTAAATAAGACAACCACTCTAAGGAGAAATCAATCAAGAACGAACAATCTGACCAAAAGAGGAAACCTCGATATCCTTGCTTGATTTGTGAGGAAGAGCATTACACTAAGGAGTGCCCTCATCAGGCCGAAGTTTCCAAATTTGTCAAAATTTCACCACCCGTTATTTTGAAGGATCCTTTTCCTCAAGATAGTAAAATGGTCTCTCACAACCAATCCTCCTAATCCCCATCGACAGATATCATGATGATGTCCTCTAGAGTTATGGTAGCAATGAGATCCAAAGATTACGCATCAAAGAGTCCTATTGGAAATGGAGATGACTCCAGTTCATCTGGTCAAACTTCTGCATCCACTCCTCCTTATTTTGAACCATTACGCATTCAAAATCCAAATCCTAATATGGTAATTATTCTGCCTCCTAAGGGTATGCTTCATAATTCAGCCTTTAATCCTCATGCAAGGGTTTTCCAAAATTATAACATCATCGAAGATTTGGCTATCTCACCTTTGACCATGTCTACCCTTGAAGTGCTGCAAGCTTTTCCAGCGCAAAGGAAATTATTATTATCATCCATAGGAGCAATAGATCCTCAAGACTCCCATTTGATTGTTTTTTATCTCGAGAATCATGTCCTGCGTCTCCCACACCAACTAGATTTTCAGATACCAATTCACATCAAAACTTGATGAGTTTTTCAAATAGTGGTTGATGAAGGAGCGTAGACATGTATTATGTCCATTGCCTATTGGAAATATTTAGGTTCTCCAACAATAAATCAATCTCCCATGACTTTGAGAACCTTCGATGGAAGAGGTTTTCGTCCATATGGACTTTTAAATTATTTTCCAATCGAATTAGAGGGAAAAACAATTGCAATAGACGTTGAGGTTTTTTATTCTCAACTTGATTACAAACTTTTGCTTGGTCGGAGCTGGACTTATGCCATGGAGGCAGTAGTCTCGTCATATTTTAGGATTATTATGTTTCTTCACAAAGGAAGAATTTTGAAAGTAGATCAGTTATCCTACTATACCTCTAACCCTAATTCTATCGGCAGTATCCCATTTGTTGGAAAATCCACCACTCCATATGAATAAGTTGGTGTTGGCATACTCAAAGACTCATCTTTGATGGGAACTTTCGCGTTCCCTCCACCCGTTCTTCTTCAGAATGAAGCACAAATCAACATGATTACATCAAGTACTTTTGAAATGGAAAATCCATGGAAAGTATTTCCAGAATAAGAAATGATCTTATATGGTGATGAAACGCCTCATAGTCCATTTGAATTAGCCTATGAGGCCATTCAGTCTTTTTCTAACCCATCAACATCAAATTATGATAAAAGCAATATGATCATTGATGAATATTCTCATTTGTCACACTGGAAGCAATATCTATGCCCGATCCTTTTAACAAAGACTTTTTAACTGATGAAGGGATTATGGAAGTTATGACCTTGGATGAAATCCTATGGGACGATACTCATCATCATTCAACTTTCTTACCATATTTTGATCAAATTGAGAATAATTTTTCATCATTATTTTCATTTGAGACCCTTAGTGATCCTCAAAATCCAATATCTACCCTTTCTTCCAGTTCTGAATGGAATTTAGGGAACATATCGGCAACAATACCTATCGATATCTCAGTGAAACCTGGAATAATTGAAAATATTCATATAGGAGCCTCTTGTTCGTTAGAAGAGATTTCAACTTACAAAGCCCTCTTTCAGGAATTTCGTGACATTTTTGCCTGGTTCTATGAAGAGATGCCAGGAATCGACCCTAGCATTGTTGTACATGAAATAAAAACCTATCTGGATGTTAAGCCAGTTAGACAACGATTACGTCCTATACATCCATGAAAAGTTTTTGCTATCAAAACTGAGGTTGAGAAATTCCTAAAAGAAGGATTCATTTACCATGTTCCTTTAACGATTGGGTATCAAATATTGTGCTTGTTAATAAAAAGAAAGGAACCATTCGAGTGTGTGTTGATTACCAAGATATCAATAAATCTTGTCCCAAGGACAATTATCCAACTCCGTATATCAACCAAATTGTCCACAAATTTTCCAGAAATGAAATTTTTTTGTTTGTGGATGGATTTTCTGGCTATAATTAGATAAACATACTCCCCGCCGATCAATATAAAACTGCATTTATATGCCCACGCAGAACTTTTTCTTATCATAAACTCCCATTTGGCCTAAAAGAATGTTGGAGCAACTTTTCAATGAGCAATGTTTTACGCATTCCACGATATCAAGCATATTGTTCAGTCTTATTGAGATGACCTTCCAGCTCATTCCATGAAATGGTAGGATCACCCAATGTAGTTAAAAACAATTTTCATTAGGTGTAGGCTTTACAATATTCTCTTGAATCCACACAAATGTGTTTTTTGTGTGCAATCTGGTTGCCTCCTAGATTTCATCGTTTCAAAGGAGGGCATTCGTGTGGATCCTCTCAAGGTAGAGGCAATTTTGAATTTTCCTACTCCTTCTAGCCTGACTGAACTCCAAAGTTTGCAAGGGAAAGGAAACTTTTTGCGTAGATTCATCCACAATTATGCTGAACATGCTGAACTAACACAGGTGTTTACTCGACTATTGAAAAAGGGTATTCCATTTTTCTAGGATGAGCTTGCTAATAAATATTTTGATGCTTTAAATCATGCACTGACTAATGCGCCTTTACTGCATCCACCCGATTATCATCAAGACTACTTTTTGTATTTAGCTGCATCAAGACTATTTGAGTAGTAGTCTCACTAAAACTGAGATTAAATACACACATGTGGAGAATATAGCCTTGGCGGTTGTGCAAGTTGTTCAACGATTCCATCACTACATACTTCTCTGCAAAACAATTGTCATTTTAGATTGCAACCCTATGATGTATATTCTCACGAAGCAATTGTTAGGGGTCAAATGCTCAAAGTGGATAGTCATCTTACAAGAGTTTGATCTGGAATTTGAAAAATCCAAATCAAGAAATCCTTGGTTTTCGCCGAACTATTGTGTGACTTTCCCCATACTTATATAGAAATTGTAGAAGAAGATTCTTTTGCTGACGAAATTCTATTTCTTATTAGTGCGTATCATCTGTGGTATGGAGACATCATTATATATCTCCAAACACAAAATTTTAGGCCTGAGGTATCAAAAATTGATTTTCGACGAATACGATACCAATCCCAACAATACAACA
>APFE030736087.1:141299-164336 GCA_000404065.3 Pinus taeda | reverse complement strand
GCTTACGCACCCTCTCCTATGGAACTTGTTTGAAGAATCTCGAGTTAATTAGGAAGGATGGAATATTTTTTTTTTTACAAATGTTGTGTGTACATGGAACTTGTTTGAAGAATCTTGATTTAATTAGGAAGGATGGTGTGAAATAAATGAAACAGAATATTTTCACTTTGCAAGTGGTTTATCAAATGACTTTGATGTAATGAGTGGTATTTATTCTTATGAATTGCTATCTCTATGGACTAATGAAAGAATGATTTAAAGTCATTCTTAGTTTTCATCATTCTCCCACCTGCCACATGCACTTATTTGAACATTGCACATATTTGAACACTAACATAGACGTCGTAACACCTCATTGTAGCACATATTTGTTCACATTTCATAGAAGCCCTAAAGATGTTGTTAAACTAAAGCCATTTACTGCATGCACATAACCATTTTTCATTACACATAATGCCATGTAAGGCGCATAGTTGTTCACTGCATACAGTCGTCATTCATTGCACACAGAGTTGATTTGCCAAGCATGTTTAGTATGCTCTTTCTAAGGTCTTTCCCATGTCAAGGTGGGTTGGGTTCTCGAGGTCTGGCCTCTCTGTGAGATATAGTGTGAAGGGGACGTGTGAAGGGGACTTATTCTCTCCCGGGTATGGTAAAGTCATCTTCTGGACCTTGTGGATTTTAATACTATGTCTATCATATTGAAAATAGGTACGTCATTACTCATAGGATATGTGAGTTATATAGGAAGGGAATTTACTTTATGATTTTTTTAATTGATGGTTATATTTTAGATGATGTTTTCATTTTTGGAATACATGTAAAAAATGCATTTCATGCTATTATTTATTGGTTGTGAAGTCTGATTATATTTCTGATTGATTAGAGTTTTTTTTGCTTCAACCGTTCTTAAAGGACAGCAACCCTATGCATTTAATGATTGTCAAGGGGTTGGGGAGGGGGTGGGGTCGGGGGAGGAGGGTTGGAAGGCGACTGTGATTTTATGAGCTCACGCTCTACCGGAGTTCGGGGGAATGCCTTTAAAATTAAAATTAGATGAAAAATTGCCTTGTAAAATATTGTAATTTTGTAGTTAATCTAATTCGTTCATTAGACTATTGATCTTAGGGTAAAAAATATGTTAATTTAGGTTTTTTTTTCTAGAAAGCACTCCTAAGCTTATATGAAGGCATTGTAAAATTATGTGATAGCGAATATAAAATTACAACTAATCAAGTATAAGTTATATCTCTTCATTTTACTAAATAGTATCTTGAAAAAGAGACACAAAGCATCCCTCCCTAAACTTCGTATTCATAAAAACACAATAAATATGTCACGCCAACCTAAGATAATATATTAATAAAAACACCATCCATAAAATCTTTGCTTCGCATGGGGAAAAGCTACGTTCCAACATATATCGTTTGCATTTTTACGGGTCTAACGTGCTAATCCTAATTTTCAGAATGACGAAGCTTACTTGTCAATTTTGTGAATGCACTAGAATTAGGCCTGCAAACATGGGATTCTGTTATATCATTTAAAAAATAAAATTATTATAACAAACTAAGACTAAGCTTACCAAATAAGGTGGTATGTGCCGGCATTTAGTAATCCCATGGTAAGTATAATCTGATCACTAAATAATCTTTTAAATCGATATCTCAAACATATCCAAATCTGATATTCTGTGGTACAGCTGCGATCTGAAAAATCTATAATGCTATTCAATATTACGTGTTGAGATGCCAAGTTGTTCCTGATTGATCCAATTAATGCTACTTCATGAAAGGTTCACGCTACCACCTATTATCCGAGTATGGATTTGGCATAACATAAATATATTTCTAAATAATTGAGGTAATTAGGTTGCACGTTTCCACGTAGGCATGAAAGATGGAGGGAGGCACGCATGCGCAGTAATGTCAAGCCATGTCGTCATTTACTTGCAAGCATATCGTTCCCCGGCGGGATTCACGGAGAAATGCACTGCTCTTATAGATTCACGAGGCCTCATTTGTTATTATAAATGGATTTGCAGTTATTATTGCAATATCAATGTCATGGTGCACGCCTTCTATAGTCTGTAGCAGTTGTCACGCTTCATGAAAATATGAAAAGCAACGGTTTACGTCGGTGGATTGCATATACGGGCATTTTTCTTGCTGTTTTATTATTAGTAGTAGTAGGTAAATAACATATATTCAAGGCTTAGTCTAGAAAAGATGAAAAGCAACACTTTACGTAGGTGGATTGCATACATTGCACCTTATTCTTCTCGCTGCTTTATTATCATTGGTACCTAAATAATATGGCTTAGTCTAATAATAATGTATTAAATATGTAAATAAATAACATTTAATTGTTATATAAATGAAATATACCTTACTAAAGTTAAATGTTACATTTTTTCTGTATTTAATATATTAGTGATTATATATTATCCGTAAAAAGTTGTGTTTAATTTTTGGTTTTCATTTTAAAATTGGCAAAATTGTTCGTAGAAGTTGACTCAACAAGTTTTCAAAAGGGCTTGCCTATCAATATCAAATACTTACCACCAAAGAGCAAGCCAATAAACCACTGGCTTTTCATCGCGTCAAATACCACATTATTGTTATCCCCAAAAAAAAAATGGAAAGCGTAAATTAATAAATAAACTTGGGCTTCGTACTTAATATTTAGTACCTACCAATTCACCAACTAGTTTAAACAACTAAAAAATCAAAGCTAATAGCGAAAACCAAACAACGCATATATTACTCCTGTCGTCAGCTCATTCGTGTCATCGTTTAACATGCGTCACTGACTCTCGTTCCAACTTCCGGGGCGAGGTCGCACAGTTAAAGGCGTGCTTCCCGCCGGGAAACCCAGGGATGTGAGTATGCACCAAAGTCAGTCCACGTAATTTCGTCTATTGCTATGCTGCTACCCAGCGGGATTCATGGAGATTTAGGTCATTGGATAAGCGTACATAAAAGGTTTAAAAACTGATGGTAGTATGACTTGAATCAAAAATATAATGCTTCAAATATTAAATTTGTAATCACTTCATTTCGATGAATTCTATCTAGGGTAAGTAAAGAAGTTCTTCTTTAAAATATTAACTCCAAAATGTACCACTTCTTATTTTTCAATGCAAATCAAAAGCTCTAAATTGCAAACCGTGGCATGTAATCTATGCACAATTTTCCTGAAAACTATGAAAATCTAATCTATACACAATTTCAATTAACACTATGCAAATGTAATATACGCAAAATTCCTACGAACACCATGCAAATGTAATCTATGCACAATTTTCGTTCATGAAATGAGAATCCTAACCATGATGATGTAATCTATGCACGAGAACTCTTCAAAATAAACACAAGATGATTCCAAAGCAGTGAAAGAACAACAAGACTATTTACCTTCACTAATATGACTAAGAACCAATCGAGTGTAAGTAAAATAGTTCGGGTCAATTTCCAAATATAAAAAAATAATGACATTCGAAGGGAATTAACACTAAGACACAAATGTTTTTGAAAAATGAAAGAAAAGCATGAAGAAATTATTAAAAGACTGAGATAAATCATTGAGAAATGACCAAAGGAAATCAAAATTCAAAACACCAAATGAAATCCTTAAAATGAAAAACGCTTGAATGAATCTTATGAAATCAACGTTTAACGTGTAATTTTGATTAAACTTCAGTACTGGAATAAAAATGACTCATGTTTTCAATGTAGCGCAAGAAGCACATCTCATCAGTGCAACAGAAGAAGCACATCTCATTTTTTGGTTGTGGAGTCTGATTATCTTACTGATTGATTAGAGGTTTTTTGTTTCAACCGTGTTAGATCGTTGTTCCTAACAAGGCAGCAATGCCATGTGTTTAATCATCATCAGGGGGTGGGGAGGCAACCGTGATTTTATGAGCGCTCGCACGGCAGGAGTTCGGGGCAACGCACTCGAAGTTAAAATTAGATGAAAAATTGCACTGTTGGCCTTATGGTAAAAGATATGTTAATTTAAGTTTTTTTTCCTAGAAATCACCCCTAGGTTTATATATAGGTTTATATAAGGGTATTGTATTGGGTTGTGGATTATTATTTCAAAAAAAAGAGATTGTGTGAGATCGAATATGAAATGAAGTTATATCTCTTCGTTTTACTAGATAATATCGAAAAAAGAAAAGAAAAACACAAAGCATCCCTCCCTAAACTCCGTATTCAGAAAATCCCAATAAATATGTGACGCCAACCTAAAATAATATATTAATAAAAACACTATCTATAAAATCTTTGCTTTGCACGGGGAAAAGCTATGTTGCAACATCAATCGTTTGCATCTTTACGGTTCTAACGTGCTAATCCTAATTTTCAGATTGACGAAGCTTACTTCTCAATTTTGTGAATGCACTCGACTTAGGCCTGCAAACATGGGATTCTGCTATATCATTTAAAAAATAAAATTATTATAATAAACTAAGACTAAGCTTACCAAATAAGATGGTATGTGCCGGCATTTAGTAATCCCAAGGTAAGTATAATCTGATCACTAAATAATCTTTTAAATCGATATCTCAAACATATCCAAATCTGATATTCGGTGGTACAGCTGCGATCTGAAAAATCTATAATGCTATTCAATATTACATATTGAGATGCCATGTTGTTCCTGATTGATCCAATTAACGCTACTTCATGAAAAGTTCACACTACCAACTATTAGCCGAGTATGGATTTGGCATAACATAAATAAATTTCTAAATAATTGAGGTGATTTGGTTGCACGTTTCCATCAATGTTTAAACTAAGCATGAAAGATGGAGGGAGGCACGCATGCGCAGTAATGTCAAGCCATGTCGTCATTTACTTGCAAGGATATCGTTCCCGGCGGGATTCACGGAGAAATGCACTGCTCTTATAGATTCACGAGGCCTCATTTGTTTATTATCAGTGGATTTGCAGTTATTATTTCAATATCAATGTCATGATGCACGCCTTCTATAGTCTGTAGCAGTTGTCACGCTTCATGAAAATATGAAAAGCAACGGTTTACGTCGGTCGATTGCACATACTGGCATTTTTCTTGCTGTTTTATTATTAGTAGTAGTAGGTAATAACATATATTCAAGGCTTAGTCTAGAAAAGATGAAAAGCAACACTTTACGTAGGTGGATTGCATACATTGCAGCTTATTCTTCTCGCTGCTTTATTATCATTGGTAGCTAAATAATATGGCTGTCTAATGGATAGATGATATGATTTTTTTAGCATTATAATTTTATTAAGAAGGTGAATTTTTTATCGTTTGAAAGTATAGATAGATTTAATATTGCGAAAAATTTATAGAGTATTTAAATTTTCTATAGTAAATATTTAAAATTCATGTTTTTAAAATTTTTTATGGGATTTTTTGGTTAAAATTAGTGTGGAAAAAATATAGTGAAAACCCCATTTTCCCTATAAATTAGACTAAAACTATATCCAAAATAATAATGTATTAAATATGTAAATAAATAACATTTAATTGTTATATAAATGAAATATACCTTACTAAAGTTAAATGTTACATTTTTTTCCCTGTATTTAATATATTAATGATTATATATTATCCCTAAAAAGTTGTGTTTTTTTTGGTTTTCATTTTAAAATTGGCAAAATTGTTCGTAGAAATTGACTCAACAAGTTTTCAAAAGGGCTTGTCTATAATATCAAATACTTACCACCAGTTTTCAAATTTCAACAGATCACAACCCTTCCAAAGCCCTCTAGCACATTAGAGAATTGCTTAGCAAAATTTACTAGTGAAAAGAAATTTAAATTTTGATTTTCAGAAGTTTTACAAAAAATTAAAATAATATTATAAGATGCCGAATGAAGTGTTGCGTGTTCATAGGACATTTTTAAAAATTCCAATTTTTTGACTGATGTAACACTCTAAAATCTGCAGGAGATTCTGGCAACACTCGAGAAAGTGCAATGGGACCTAATGGAGGTTGTTCATCCATTCCTAGGCCATCATCATAATGACAACACTAATAGAGTTAGCAGTAATAATATGAGGTGTTCGCATTCGTTGATAATAGGCCATCATCATAATGGCAACTCTAATAGAGTTAGCAGTAGTAATATGAGGTGTTCGCATTCGTTGATAATAGAGGTTTCTTTTCGCATCCATTGATAGCAGAGGAGAAGTAGCTATGTATTGGTATTCGTCAACATGTATACTTTGAAGGTATCAGAGATTTAGAGGAAACAAATGATAAAAGATAGAATTAACGATGACTGAGGTAGATTATTCTGAGCCTGTGAATCTTGCCTGCATTGTATTTTCCAATCCCATCCTGACATCGAGTGCAGCACAAGTTCGGAAGGTATTTTAACTCTCAGTTATAATTTTCAACTTTCATTTCTGTGACCTTTCATTCAGTTCATTTATTTAGGTGGAGTTGATTAAAATTATTATATATGGAAGGGTTGATTGATCTTTATATAGTCATGTGTAGGCTCTCTATTTTTTTATATCATCCATCATGTCATCAATGAAGATTTTATGGACTAAGTCTTTGAGGAAAGTTGACGGCTTTTTTCCCTTCCTAAGGAGGAAATGATGAAATTACTATGGAATGAGAACCATCAAGGTTACACTTCATATCACGCAGAATCTCTTAATCTTTCCATTTAACTGAAGGCTTGAATTGGATTTCTGTCTCCTTATATTTACTTCTACTTGTAATTACATTTTGCTCTGCTTAACTTCGAAAAATCAATCCATTGAAGTATTTCACTTCATATTTTTTCATAAGGGGATTGGAAGGGGAGTTATGAAGTTTTTGTCGATAAAGAAAATCGATTTCGCTGTCCCAATCAATCGCCTTCAACAGGTGTGCAGTTCAGCATTTGAAATGATATTTTTCATACTTGTCCAGTGCTTAAAAATAGATTGAAGTGACAGTATTGTCATTTTTGCATCATAACCACATACTACATTTCGTGTGGTATCTCCATTTTCTTTAATTTGTAAAATTTTATCTTTCTTGTCAACTCACTGTTAACAAAAGATTGTTCAATTATGATAATACCTCATTAGAGTTACTAATTCACAAATTTTTTTCCTCGTCTTGTAAATAACTACTACCATCTACTACATCTTTGAGGATGCCAAATATATTCGAGGATCATGTTGAATATATTAGAGCACTGATCATCCTAATGCTATGAAAACATCTTCCATACTACCTTTATGAAGAAATATTCATGAAATTACTTTGATGTTCCACATAGATATCTTGACATAGTATAATAAGGCCTATAGGGTTCTTCACATTTTCCATGAAGACATCATTACTTTGAAACTCTGATGTTCCACATGGAAATCTGGAGATAGCATAATAAGACTAATAGGGTTATTTATTTAGGGTTTCTTTTTAGCAAACATCTGTATATAGATAGAGTAATCTCTTTATTAATTTGAATTCTTATTTTATAGTAATAAATGAATAATTTTTCATTTTATAATAATAAATTAAATAAGTTAGTTAAAGATGTAATTTTATCGTGTCTAAAAATAGATTAAAGCGATAATGCTGACATTTTTATATCATAAGCACATTTTCTATTTTATCTTTATTTTCTTTCGTAATTTGCAAAATTTTCTTTCGTACTTGTCAACCAACCATTCAGACAACATTGTTCAATTTTGACAACTACTTAGACAAGATTGTTCAGTTATGAAATTACCCCATTAGATGGTGGTAAGTACGCTTAGTGATTCGAATGGCTTTGGTATTCTTGTAAATAACTACTACGCTTAGTGAGTCAAATAGTTTTTATATTCTTGTAAATAACTACTACCATCCCTTTTCTATTTTCAAATAATTCCGTGACTGACAACCATAATGCTTACAAAAGGTTAGCATTGTTGCCATTTGAACTTGTTGTAATCAAGCTTACTATTAAGCCTAGCATTTGTAAAATCAAACTTCATTTAAAACCCCATATTTCTTCTCTTATCTTAAAAAGCCTTTTTCTTTATTAACTCTCTAGTTTTTGAAGACATAGAAATTAATGCTATAAAAAAATTGAGAAGTAATAAGTGTGCTTCCCATAAAATTATGTATAGTTTTGAATCGGGGAGAAGTGTTAAAATGAAACTCGAGGGCTCTATTAATAACCACACAACATAAGATTGGTGTGCTTAGAGGGATACAACTTAATTTTCTTTTTCAGGTTGGTCTTCCCAAAAGATATAGAATGCCAATAACTATCCATACAACTACTATTGTGTCTCCAGCTTCATTCTCTCCATTTGGCATCTAGGAAATAAGTTGTGCATGTGGGTGTCCATGTAGTTGCTGCTTTGAAGGGTTTTTAAGTTGATGTTCAAATCATAGAAAAGTTAAACAATATTGTTAATGAAAAGAAACCACATTATTAGAAAAAGACATCAACAAAAAAAAACCACATTATTAGAAAAAGATATCAACCAAACTTGAATTCATTGTAAGGGCCAAATTTGAAAACCATTCTTAAACAAAAAAGACGACCAACTAAGCCATACAACAACAACATTGTAGATGTGTATTACATATTACAGTATTTCCCTATTAGATGTGGAAAACTTTCCTTTTAATTACATAAATTTTTGAACCTATAAAGCTTGAAGATTTTAATGGAGATGAAAGTCTATTGATAGTGTTCTTTGATTGAACAATGTTAATAGAAAAGTTCAATTCCCTTGGTTATTGAAGGTATATATTTATTGTTTTGGTTTGCTTTAAATTGTTTCAAGATGAACAAAACAAATAGTATAAATTAGGAACAAATGAAAACTAATTTTTTTTTTCCATTGTGCAAATATATTTATATTTTCAATGATATAAACTCAAATACTTTTGAAGATTATCCAATGAATAGAAGAAACATATGTTTACCTTTTTTTAATAAAATTTGAGAAAAATGTTGGCCTATTTACTAAATTCTATTGAGATTTTATAGTGTTTTAATGTAGCCACTTTTTAAATTTTAAAGATTTAGAACACAATTTTATTTTGGCATTTTTTTTATAAAAAGTTTATTTAATATACATTTGTTAATAGAAGTACAATTTCTTTTTGTAACTTTTCATTTTTGAAGGTTGGATAAATATATGCACTTCCAAATAAGATTAAGCACAACCCTTCAAATTTGATCACGACTTACCACCATAAAGCAAGCCAGTAAACCACTGTCTTTTCATCGGGTCAAATACCACATTATTGTTACCAAAAAAAGGAAAGTGTAAATTAGTAACTAAACTTGGGCTTGGTACTTAATATTTACTACCGACCAATTCACCAACTAGTTTAAACAATTAAAAACTCAAACCTAATAGCGAAAAACAAGCAGCGCATATATTCCTCCTATCGCCAGGTCATTGGTGTCATCGTTTAACGTGCGTCACAGACTCTCGTTCCAACTTCCGGGGCGAGGTCGCATAGTTAAAGGCGTGCTTCCCGCCGGGAAATCCCCGGATGTGAGTATGCACCAAAGTCAGTCCACGTAATTTCGTCGATTGCTATGCTGCTACCCAGCGGGATTCATGGAGATTTACAGCATTGGATAAGCGTACATAAAAGGTTTAAATTCTGGTTCGTTATAATATATTATTTATTTAAGAGAATTTTGAAAAAAGTTCTATGAAATGAAAGAATTATTAATAGGAAAAAGGATACGTTGATTTATTTTTAATTTTTTTAATAACAGAATTCTGAAAACTATTTTAAAGAAGAGAAACAACTATAAATAAGAACTTTGGTTTGATAAATTTTTTTGGAATCTTTGTGAGGTTAGAATATCAAAATTAAGTATATATGAGTTTTTTGGAATTTTTATGATGTTAGAATATCAAAGTTAAGTATATATGTGTTAAATTTGTTATATCTATTCTTAATTTAAAATTATTTATTTTTATTCCTGACATTTTAATAGTTATATGGATAGAACTGTTTATTTTGGAATATGAGTTTTAGAATTTTAATTTAATCATCTATATTTATTATGAAATATGAATTCTAGAATTTTAATTTAATTATCCATAATTATTAGGTTGATGGTACAAAAATCAAAGATTTATATTTATCTCTAAAATCATTTTTTTCTCTGTTAATTAAACTGATTTATTAAAAAAATTATCATATGAAAAAGTGTCCTATGAAATTTCATGAGTTGTGCTTTTTTGGCCATGTAATATTTGATGAGCCATGGTATTAGTCCATAATATAGTAAGCAAGTCTATTTACAAATTAAAAATCCTCATAGTAAAGTGTGAATAAATAATTATTTCATTTTTTTTAAATATATATGTTTAAATTATATATTAATTATTTTTATAATTGATAATAATAATTAAATAAAAATAAGGCATTAAGCACCATTTAATTTCTATAAATGACACAATTTAGCCTTGTTATAGTCTGGCACATAATTTGCAAAATTTGCATCAGGAACCACACCAATCACGACCCCACACTAGTGGCGGCTCTAAGTCCACTTGTGAGCACAATGTGGCACCAACTAACTCTTTAGTTTCACCACTACTTAAGTTTTCAAACTATGTCTACTACCAACACTTAGTTTATTTTTGGTTAAGTGTTCACTTCTTTTACTTATGTATGTATGCAATGGAATTATATTACTTCAATTAGCTTCAACACGTGATAAGCATAAACATAAAACAACAATGAATAGTATGTGATATCGTACAAAACATAGTTATGATGGGAGGGGAAAACTCTCTAATAGTTCTCCCCAATGCTTATCAAACTTTTGCAAATAATATATAAAGTTTACAAATTACAGCTTTGTGGCAATTACTTGGCTGCCCAACAATTTGTCCACCTAATTTTCCAAATTCGTGCAGTTTGTCGTGCAACCTGCTTGCACTTCTGCCCAATTGTGCAATGCCCTACACGTCTTGCCCAACATGTCCACAGTTCGCCTGAACATGTAACTTACCCACAGTGTTGCCTGAATGTGCAACCTACCTGTGTGGAAATTCATTGTTGATTCAATACAGATTGTAATATGTGAAAATAATTGACTTTAATTTACTCTACACATCAGCATAAACAATAAATGATCAATGAAATCATGAAGCATCAAAGAGAAAGAATTCAATCACATATAACACAATAATTTTCCTGGGAAAGCCACAGCTAAAAGCCCCCACTATTTTTATATTGCATTAATTAGAAAATATAAGAAGATTACAATGTTTTACTCAAGCTTGAACAATCCCTGCACTATCTCAATCTCTCTCATTTCTTCCGAGACAAGCTGGAGCCAATACTTAGCCAAATCTACTGCATGCCAAGCTCCTATTTCCTTGCAAAATTTCCTTGGGAATTAGCCCATCTATAATTGAGAAATTCCACAAATGTGAATTTCGCAATCCTCACAGGCCTTCCTCTTATTGCATGCACCACCTGTACAATTCAAATGATTATACAACTCACAGTATGATGTCGTTGAACTCCAATCTCAATCGAGTATTTCTCTGATTTGACATGCATGACTTAATTATGAGTGAATATTCAATTTATTGGTTGATCAGTGCTGGTTACAGCCCACTACTATAGTTTACACCCCATTATTGGATCTACCACTAGTTCCTCATTCATTTAGAACTAGTTTCACTTAATTTAACTCATTTAGACTTACATAAATAATTACAACCCAAAATAAACTCAACCAGGGATCCTAAAATGTAGGAGACACTCTACATGACCCTAGTTAGACTCTGAACTCGAATTAAATAAGCCAACTAATTCAAATTAACTTAGTTAACTATTACAAGGTTTCATGAGATGTAGAAATACAATTTAATTCCTAATTTAATCTAAGGACAAAATTAAATTAGGAATTTCGTGTTGCATTTTCAATGCTCCCTCTAAAAAAGAAAGGGATTATCTGCTACCCCTATCCTTCCTCTGTGAAATTTGAATTTTCATCTTGACAATGCCTTTGTCAAAATCTTTGCATCCCACTCCTCTGTAGGAATGTACTCCAACAACATGATTCTCATCTGCACACAATATCATAGATGATAATACTTGATGTCGATATGCTTGGACCAATCATTAAAAACAAGATTCTCAGGGAATCTGATACAACTCTGATTGTCACAGTAAATCGTTGTAGGATCCATCCGCTGACCAAATAACCCAACAAGGATCTTCCTCATCTAAATATCCTCTCAAGCTGCATAACTAGAAGCCATGTACTATGCTTCTATTGAACTAAGTGAAACTTCTTTGTGCTTCTTGTTGTACGAATAAACTGTTGTTGACCCAATACCAAAGATTCCCGTTGTTGTGACCTTCCCATATGATGGAATCCCTTCCCAATCTGCATATATGAAGCCTTAAAGTTTCACTCCTTCTATCCATGCATACCAAAGACCAAATTGAGTGGTGCCTCTAAGGTATCTCAACACATGTTTATATTCCTTCCAATAAATTTTGGTTGACTTAACCATGGCTTGACTATGCTGGTTAACTGAAAAACACATATCTGGTCGTGTGCTCACCAACTACATAAGTGAACCCAAAAGCAATCTATAAATAATAACCTCCACTAGTTCATCTGAATTAACATCCTCCTTCCTCAAATTCCCTTCTAGAGGAGTCTCCATGGGTTTGTTTCTTTCCATGTGGAACTTCTTCAGTATCACATGGGCATACTTGCCCTAAGAGTCAAACAGTTCCTCACCTCCATGCCATATTTTTATTCGAAGAAGGTAATGTATTAGTCTCAGGTCCTTCATCTCGAATTCTCTTGCAAGATCCTCTTTGCAAGATTTTATCAGCTTCTCATTACATGTTAGAATCAAAACATCGACATATAATACTAGAATCAACAATTTACTTTCAACCACAATATGGTAAATTGATTCACATCTGCTTCACTATTGGTCAATCCCAACCTAGTGAAATACCTGTCAATCCTCACCACCAAGCATAGGGTGCTTTTTTCAGTCCATACAATGCTCACTTGAGTTGGCACAAATGCAACTCTTTGTTGAAGGGCTCTAATCCTTCTAAATTCTCAATATAAACCTCTTCCTCAATCATGTTGTTGAAGAATTTTGTTTTTGCATCCATCTAACTTATCTTAAATTCCATTTGCGCTAATAATGATAAAATATATCTAATTGAAGATTACCTTGCTATTGGAGAAAATGTCTCCTCATAATCAATTCCCTCAACTTGAGAGTTCCCTCTGGCCGTAAATATGGCTTTGGGTTTCTCCAAACTCCCATAGGTTGCTTTATTTACCTTGTAAAGCCATATAGAACTCACCACTGACTTGTGTACTAGTCTTAGGACCACTTCCCAAACATTTTTCTGATAATGGAGTCATACTCCTCAACCATGGCATCAACCCATACTAGTTGCTACACTGCTTCCTCAAATGACGATGCCTCAACTTATACACTCTCGCTCATCAGAGCCATGTAGCTAGTGTATCGATCTGGTGACCTACATTTCTTGCACTATCATGTGGATTCTCCAACATGCTCTCTAGCATCATGAATCAATTTGTTAGCCTCTCTCGTGTGTTTCCTTCCAGCTCTGGAATTTTCTTCATGAGTAAGTTCTTCCACTCTCTCCTCATCTACATGTGGCTCGTCCACATCATCCTGAGGTTCCTCCTTTGGAGATAAAATATCCTCATCTACATGTAACTGAAGCTCCCTCCCAAGGGAACATTTCATGGCCTTATCTTCATTGAAGTTCACATATCTAGGAACCACTGTCATCATTTTAGATGACAAGTACACCCAATAGTTGTGAGGTGGATCACTGTACCCCACAAATATGCCCAACTCAGTTGTTGGCTCTAGATTTTTTTGTGCATCCTTGGTAACATGACAATCGACTGACAAAGCAAAGATCTTGTAGTGTGCCACATTTGGTTTCTTAGCTGAAATGCTTTTTCTTATGTACTCATCCTGAGAATTTAATAAGGCCTTATGTTTTTCAAATAAAGAATTGTGTTGCATGCTTTAGCCCACAAGTGCAACAGTAGGCTGTGATCATGTAACATCATTTGTGCCACTCCCACAATACTTTTTTTGTTCCTTTTAGCCACCCCATTCTATTGTGGATTATGAGCTTCTATTAACTCTCATCGAATTCCTTTTGATGCACAAAATTTCTTGAATTCATTCGACACATATTCTCCATTGATATCTCGTATGAGAGATTTAACTTTCCTACTAGTATTTTTCTTGACAAGTTCTTTAAATTCACAAAATTTAGTGAATATTTGATCTTTCTTATGCATGAAGAAAATCCAAAAATTATGAGAAAAATCATCAACAAATATTACATAACACCTATGCTTGGTCATCGATGTTGTTGATAATGGTTAACACATATTTGAGAGAACTCTATCAAGAATCATTTGCGCTCAAATCTCTTTATCATGAAAGGAATATTTGGTGTACTTTCCCAATGTACACTCTTTGCATGTGTCTCTTTTCTCTAGTGTACACTTGGGAATTCCTGTAGAAATCTGTTTCATGATCTTCAATGCTTCATGGTGGATGTGATCCAATATTTTGTGCCACAACTCATCGATGTCTCAACTTTGAACATTCTCTACTTTTGTGCACAAAGAAGTGCAATATTCTACATCCAATTTGTAGAGGTTCTTCATTCGAACCCCGATCTAGTTCACCTATCCCAAGGCTATATTGCGAAGGAAAGACTTTACCGTGCTAAATATCACATCATAGTCACGGTCATCCAACATGGAAACTAAAATCCAATTCTTCTTGAAACTTGGAACATACATGATATCTTTCAATGTGAGAGGAGAACGAGACTCCCTCTGAAAGCTAATAGTACAGAAGGCAATCACGCTATACCTCCAATCATCCCCCATATTTATGTGCATCTAGAAGTCCTCCTCCAAGTCACTGAAGAACTCTTTATTGTTGGTCATATGGAATGAGGCTCCACTATCCAAGTACCCCACACTACCAATTACTGATATCACAATGCAAGTGGTTAGGGTGAAGTCTAGTTCAAATTGTGAAGCAAGAGCTTCACTTTCTGCTCCTCTTGAGGTCTTCTTATCAACCTTCTTATGTAGACACTTTGCTCCATAGTGTCCCAGCTCATGATAGTGAAAACATATTGTCTTTGACATGCCATTATTTTTGCAGCCTTGACAGGAATCTGATTTGGAATGGGATAACTTCCTGTTATCCAAATAAATTCCTCTTGCTAACAAGGGAAATCTCCCTAGATCCGAAAAGGACACTAGAAACAAATGTACAATCAACCTAATTCCTTCCATGAATGTATATTTTCTTGAATCATAAGCTAATAAGGCAAGAAACGGAAATTCATACCTTATTATGACACGCTTGATGAAAACCCCTCTTTATGCTTCAGTGCATCTTCTCCATGCCTGAATCTAGACCTGCACACATGTAAACAACAAAGGATCAAAGGCATATGCAACATAAATGATTCAATAATTCAAACTAGTGATCAAGGAGACTCATAACAAACATCATTCCAATGGAAAAATATAAATAACATCATCCCAATGGAAGACTATAAATAACATAAACCATCCATGAAAATGATAAATTAATCCATTAAACAATGAAGTGAGAGGAAATGGTTGTCTGTATTAATTTCAGAAACATAAAGGAGCTACAAAACATGTTTCTTGATGTTGTGAAGCTCCTCCCATTGATCTCAATTCTCTCCAAGACTGATAAACTCTCCAACCTGATTATTCCAATGTAAACTTACTCTCGGCAACCTCACTCATTCCCCCACCTATGGCTTGGTTAAATAGGCCAAAAGGAAGTAGTTTGAGATCCCTAGTCCAAGGATGAGATCCACTAAAAGGGGGACAAGGGATCCTTGAAGAATGGGAATTAATTCCATAAAAAATGAGCATAGGCTCGAATATACATGAGTTTGAGGCTTTCCGTTGGGAATGATTCGCCCAACAATGCTTTGAGATCTCACTTTTTATTTTTACTTTCTATTGATTGACCTATGCAGTTTTTGTTCAGAAACATAGTGTAGATCTGTGCAGTTTTGCAGTGGAAGAAAATGCACATGTGCAGTTTTTCTTCCAAAAAACTGCACAAATGCTCAAAAGCAAGGTTTTGTACCAAGAGGTCCTCAAATTCCACTTTATTGAAGGTATATAAGTTGTTGAATTTGTAAGGGAGTGCTTCATGACACTTGGATGGATGGTGAGAGATCCAATTTTTGATGATCATTTCTAATGGTGACAAAATGAAGTGTAAAATTTTGCCCCCTAAAGTGTGAAGTCAGGAAGGTTTAAGGACTGGAGTACTTTATCATATCAAGGATTGGATAAGAGATCATGGCTGGAAACATGTAACAATCAATCAAGGATTAGAATGAAATATAATAATCATCACTGAAGAAGGCATTCCCATACTCAAAACATAAAATTCTCATAGAAAAGTACGGAAATACATAATTTCAATGTAGATATAAGATGGACATAACCATCAAACATAAAAATATTTGTATAATCATGAATACAAAACTCTTCAGAACTTGGATGGATGAAACTAGATCCGGTGTCTTGATCTGCATCTCTCAATACATAGTACAAATCTAACCATGTGAGTAAATGTCTTGAAGTTGAACATGGTAGAAACCACTTGATTACTAATCAGTGATGTGAACCATTAACAAGTGTGAGAGAAACCACCAATAATGGCAATGGCTCTCAAGGCACTGCTAGTACAATCTATGAAGTGTGAATAGCTGACATGAAGTTGAACAATCATAGAATCGTTCGATCGAAGGCCAATGATGAGAAATTGTTTTTGAAAGGGAGAAGCCTACCATTAAGGCATGCAGTCTTTGAGGTATTGAAGGTTTCTAGATCGACTTCATAGATAATGCGCTGAAGTCGAAAGGAACTGACCGTCATAGGAAAGCGTACAACATGAAACACAATGTCATGTTTTGGGAATAGTTTACAGGCACTGACTCAAGGATTTCCGACATGACTGAAGGCTACAAATTGCAAGGTAATTATAACTAAGGTTTAGAATTCTCTTGAAAATACTGGCGACATGACAGAATCACCTGGCAGCATTTGACTGAACAATAGTACCCAAACAAACTCAATACTTTCAATAAGGTTTGATTAACTATGAGACAAATGGATTTCCTAACCCAAACAGATATGTGACAGAGTGTCATGTTCAAGAGCGACATATTGGCAGAAATACCAGAATCAAACATTTCTTCTCAATTTCCCCCCACCATTATTGGTAAGCACCTCTTTATTTTTTACAAGTTTGAGGAGGATAACATATGCTTGTCCTGTAAGCTCATCCTTCGGACGAGTACATCCTACTATTTTTAACAAACACTAGGAAGGAGTGGTTCGGTCCCGTTATGCTTAATAGGTCTTATACAGTTTAGTTTTATGAGTCTAGTAAAGGAGTAACTCGATGTCATTTTATTTTAAGAGTTTGAAAAAAACACAAAAAGGAAGTTCATTCATTTCTTTTACCATAAATTTTAACTAGCCTAGAGAAAGTAAAGCTCAGTTTTTTTCAGTTTTAAAGAGTCAAAAGAAAAACATAAGCAGAATCCATCAAGTTCTTTTTGATAAGTTTAGTCTCTCAAGTCCAAAAAAGGATAAAATAATACAAGAGAGAACTCTATTGACCATGTTTGATCAACGTATATATTTTTTGTAAAAAACCCTTAATTGGTTTATAAAAGGGGTAAACTTATACTGAGTGGATGGTTGCTCATTTGCATTTATGAGTTATGTTATCACTCAGGTTGTCCCTAGGCTCCTTATAGGGAAATGGCTGAGGTAACCACAAACCAATCTTTGGATTGCAGGTTCTAGCCCACCTGGAATCAGAGAGGGCTCTCTCTTTATGGTTCAACTTTTGTTGATGATTTTAGGCTAGCTTTCTGGCTTCAAGGGAGTGTTGTTTGTGATTGGATGGAAGGTAGGATTCTCGAACAAAGAGGCAAGGTAAGGTGTGATAAGTTTCGAACCATTGGGCATGGAGTCACAGATTGAGGCTTGCTTGCGTTTCCTTGGTCACAAGGGGATACAGAGCAGGATAGCCACACAGGATACAACTATCAATCTGATGAAAGTACGGAATGAGAATCAGCGATGAAAGGCAAAGGAGAATCATTTCATCATGCTGAAGAAGAGGAGAAATGGATGAATGGGATCTAGGAGCAGTTAAGAATTCCTAAACATGCATTCATATGTGCAAGAAACAGCGTAAACAAGATCATTTAAGTATACATGCTCATAGCTATTTCTGAAGAAAACATCGAAAAACGCAGAAATTGAACTTAAGGTGTAGTGAAACAAATCTTAAGCTATTTTTTTTTCCTGCAATTTAGAAGGCAGAACGGCGGTAAAAACATAAAAGTTAAAAGAGGAGAGAAACACTTATTGAATAATGTAGAAGCACAGGAATTCCGTAATCATTCCTTGGCCAAGAGAAAACATCAAGTAATTTCGCAATCCATGCTTTCAGCAATCTTTGATTATAGAAAATATGACAGTTACAGTGCGGGTCTCTGCTCGGAGAAAATGCTGGAAAGGGAACTAACCAACTACTACCAACCAACCAACCCCTCACAACATTGCTCAGGGTGGTATTTATAAGAAAAATATCAAAAAGACATTCATTACAATTGACCTAAACAGGTCTGCTAGAAAACTCTTCAAAAATCTAAGTGTTGCTGGAATTAAATGCAAGTAAATCTTTTTGGCTGTGCTAGGGGCAGCTGAATCAGAAAAGGTGACAATGTTGCCCTTGGAGGCTAGATGCGGTACTGCTAGAATGATTGTGCTTTGGGAACTGTAGTCTACTCTGGTGAGAGTTAAATGTGCAATAATTGTGATTTGAGGGCTTTGAGTGGCTTCGCCTTCTTTCTTTGAATCTGTTGGAAGGTATTAAATGTTCTCCTGCTTCGGGCCGCTGCTCAAGCTTTTTAATGATACTCTTTGCCGCTACATTGATGGCTTCCGTCGTCGACTGATACTATTTGACATGCTTGATGCCTGATGATTTGATCTGATACACTTTAAACTCTATCACTGATCTGCTGTTGTCTTTAAACCGGATCACTTTGGCACGATCAGGCGATTTTTGGGCTTTTTCGGCGTGCAATGGGCTAAGAAATCAAAAGATTCCCCGAAACGACCTATTTACCGCAGTGATGCACGATTAGCGCACACTAATCGCGCATCGAAAACTGCCTCTGTTTCTTGTTCTGGAGCTCCAAGTGCGATTTTTCTTCCTGCGCGAAGTTTCGGCTTTCTGGTTGTTGACGTCAGCATGACGTCGGTTGTACGGCAGATGACGTCAGCTGTGGTGGGTCCCTGGTACAGAATGACATGGTGAGGTGCTGATACTGGAGGTAATGCGATGAACTAGCTCCGATGCGATCGCGATATCGCATCGACGGGGAACGGAGGGTGCTTGAGTTGAACATTTGGCACTTGCGACCGCCGACCACCGATATCACCATATCGGGTCGGGTGGTGACGGATGGGTCATAACTTGCGTGGAGAGGAAACTGCAATCTTGCGATGCGATCTGGCTTTTAATGGTCTGTGGAGTGTTAAGGAAGTTGGCAAGGGGTTTGATTTGGGCGAAAAAGTAATTAAGTGGGTGTGAAGGGCATTTGAGGTTTCGGAAGGAGTCAGATTACCTTAGAGGGATTTTATACTCTGGAAGGAGTCCATTGTATCTGGAAGATGGCTTGAAGGTTGAGGGTTCTTGCTAAGTTTCAGGTAAACTGAGCAATTCCCGGGCAGTACTTATGGTTATTTTTCAACCATGGGGAGGGATATTTATATAGGGGATGATTTACATAATATTATTAGGGGGATGGGAAAATATAGGGAGCTAAATAATAATGTTAGTGGTTAATGTGGAGGTGGTAAGAAAGCGATAAGTTCAGGAGACCTTAGGCTATTACAAGGGGGTAGAACCATTCCTTAGAGAAAGTATGGAACAACTTTGAGTAAAGAAGATCTTTACTCAAGCTAGTGTTACAAACTGATGGAACTTTAAGAGGTGTCAAGCAGATCTTGACCTCCTTTGGGGAAGTTAGTTAATGCTTGGGGAAAGCAAAGAAGGGGAGTTAGTTATACCTCTTTTGAGCTTCTCGCATAGAACTGCCTGTTGATTTTGTCCTGAGTGAGATGACACCTGAAAATATGGAACTGATCAACAATTAGGATTCAGCAACCTCAGAACTACCTACCCAGCCTACTTACCTAGCATTTTTTCCTCTTTTGATTTGGGTGCACTTAGACTTGCAAACCCATCATTCATTTTTCTTTTGATGCTTTCCTATCTAAGGACTACCCTTATTTCTTCCAAGGGCCCAGATTAAGCTCTTGGGCTCCTCTGCTTCTCTACCTATCTAAGAATATGCCAAGATTAAGCTGTTTGGATAGATTTACATTCTCTATATTATAAAACAAGAAATTCAAACCTAGGGAGACCAAGATTAAGCTGTTTGGACCTCCCTTTAACTGAAAATTGGCAATACTGGGATAACTTTACAAAATTTGGAAGGCAATTGAATGAACTTGGAGTAGCCTTCTTCACTTGGAGACTGTTAAGCAAATATGGAACATTGCAGCATGCAAAGTACGACATATTTGGCCTGTAAAATGTCAATCATGAAATATGAATAACCTGCTGCAGCAGGAAGCTAACAGTGGCTCCACTTGGGGATGGCTTCTCCTTGCAAGAAGCCAAGAACAACAGGTCAGAATGCCTTAGTCTTTAGTTGTTGCTGTTTTCTGCAAAATCGTCTTCTCCGGCTGCCTTATTTCTCCTACCTACCTACCCGAACCAGTACGTGCTTTGTCGTTAGGTGAGGTCAAATAACCAGTGCAGCCACTTAAGCAACTGAAAAACAAGATGAACTTGCTGACTGATGGTTTCTGAACTTAAAAGCATCATTCGGTTATGTGCCCTCATAATCAAATTTGTGGCACATAATGGTTGTTGTTGACGTATTTTGTCTTCACTGAGAAAGCATGCTAAAGAACTTGCGTCAAGCAGAAGTTCCATGTAGTCTGCAATAGGATCAATAAAATCATCATGTGAGATAACTTCTTCTGGGTTTTGTTGGTCTAATGGAATAACTGCATCCTCGGTAATCAGCCTAGCAGATGCTCCTTCTTTCTCTGTCTTGAAAATAGAATCATACAGAATCTGTAAGTCAGCAAGTAGTGCTATTACCTCCTGAGTTGGGGAAGGGAGACTTCAGCATGATTATCGGTCTTCTGGGTCAGATGGAGTAGTTGCATCTTCGGTAGTGAGCCTAGCAGCTAGTCCTTTTGTCTTTGCCTTGAAACCTAGATCATACTCAAACTAATTCAGGAGATAGCACTATTTCCATGTGGACTAGGGGAGGAAGATTTTGGTAAAATTCTCTAGGGTCGCGGAAATTGTATGATTGTATCTGAGCTTCCAAGAGTTCAATTTCATTCTCATATTTTTTGACAACTAACTCAAGGAAAAGTTTATTCTGGTCGCCTGCTATTTTTGACAATACTACTCTGAAAAATTCTTCATTAACCTCAAATTCTGATAAAATTTCTCTGAATTCATCTAAAGCTTCATCAAATGGAAGATCTTCCCAAAACTCGGTCATTCTCTCTCCTTGCTAATACTTCGGAACATGGAGTATTTGGCTGTAAAATTGGTTCGTTCCTCAATGGAGACTTTGATTGAAATTGAAGTGGAGTCGCCAGGTGGATGCTTAGACTCTGAAGTGCCTGATCTCTGTCCACCATCAAAGACCAGAACTAAGCGTGACAAGCTCTGAAGAACAGGAGCACTTTCTCCAGTGGGGTTTACAAAATGAACAAAGCACTTGAATCCCCAATGGAGAACACAGGTACAGGTCGACTGAGGTTTTCATAAGTCAGTTTCTTCCTCTGTAGAGCTGTAGACTGGTTTAATCAATTTTATCTGAGGGAAAGTCCCCAGCGGAGTCGCCATTATGTTATCACTCAGGATGTCCCTAGACTCCTTATAGGGATACGGCTGAGGTCACAACAAACCAATCTTTGGATTGCAGGTTCTGGCCCACCTGCAATCAGAGAGGGCTCTCTCTTTATGGTTCAACTTTTGTTGATGATTTTAGGCTAGCTTTCTGGCTTCAAGGGAGTGTTTTTTATGATTGGATGGAAGGTAGGATTCTCGAACAAAGAGGCAAGGTAAGGTGTGATAAGTTTCGAACCATTGGGCATGGAGTCACGGATTGAGGCTTGCTTGTGCTTTCTTGGTCACAAGGGGATACGGAGCGGGATAGCACACAGGATACAATTATCAATCTGCTGAAAGTAAGGAATGAGAATCAGGGATGAAAGGCAAAGGCGAATCATTTCATCATGCTGAAAAAGAGGAGAAATGGATGAATAGGATCTAGGAGCAATTAATAATTCCTAAACATGCATTCATATGTGAAAGAAACAGCGTAAACAAGATCATTTAAGTATACATGCTCATAGCTATTTCTGAAGAAAACATTAAGAAATGAAGAAATTGAACTTAAGGTGTAATGAAACAAATCTTAAGCTATTCTTTTTTCTTGCAATTTAGAAGGCGGAACGGTGGTAAAAAACATAAAAGTAAACAGAGGAGAGAAACACTTATTGAATCATGTAGAAGCACAGGAATTCCGTAATCATTCCTTGGCCAAGACAAAACATCAAGTAGTTTCGCAATCCATGCTTTCAACAATCTTTGATTATGGAAATTATGACAGTTACAGTGCGGGTCTCTGCTCGGAGAAAAATGCTGGAAAGGAAGACTAACCAACTACTACCAACCAACCAACCCCTCACAACATTGTTTAGGGTGGTATTTATAAGCAAAATATCGGAAAGACATTCATTACAACTGACCTAAACAGGTCTGCTAGAAAACTCTTCAAAAATCTAAGTGTTGCTGGAATTAAAT
>APFE030736087.1:96809-139358 GCA_000404065.3 Pinus taeda | reverse complement strand
CTTGGAGACTGTTAAGCAAATATGGAGCATTGCAGCATGCAAAGTACGACATATTTGGCCTGTAAAATGTCAATCATGAAATATGAATAACCTGCTGCAGCAGGAAACTAACAAGTTCAAACAAACAAGTACTCAACAATCTTTTTATTTTTAAAGGGACTACATAAGGGCTTAAAAAAGGACGCCTAGGTTTCACTTTTTTGTAAGTTCTAATGAGCTAAAAAAAGTGATAAAAATAAGGGCTTAAAAGAGGACTCCTAAGTTTCAATTTAATTAACGAGTAGGAAAAGACAGAAACAACTCGACATTTACATGTATGTTTTACGAGAATGAGAAGATAACAAAAGGAGCTCGGGGTTTTCATGAGTTTAACGAGTCTTGGAAATAATAACTGAAATGGACTCAAGATAAGTTTCATTTTTACACAATATTGAAACAAGGAAAAATTATGCTTGAGGGTGGTTTCATTTTTACACAAGCATGAAACAAAGAAAATTGTCCTTGAGGGTGCTTTCATTTTTACATAAGTTTGAAATAGAGAAAACTATGGTTGAAAGTGGTTTCGTGCCCCCAACATAATGACTTTAGGGCACATGTCCCCCAAACTATGTTTCATTCGCCTGAATAGACTACTGGTTACTAATAGGTGGATGAAAAAATCGACTCAAATAGGGGAGGATCTGTTTCATTTCTTAACGGGCTTGATACAGGAAAATAATAATGCTCATGGAAAGTTGTTTTATTTTTTAATGAGGTTGTAAAAGTAAAAGAACTATCCTCACACACTCCTTTCATTTTCAACAAGGTTGACACAGTAAAAGAACCACCCTCATAAAGAGTTGTTTCATTTTTTAACGAGGTTGACACAGTAAAATAACTATCGTCATGAGACCTATTTCATTTTTTAATGAGGTTGACATAGTATAAGAACTATCCTCATGAGACCTATTTCATTTTTTAACGAGCTTGACATAGGAAAAGAACTGTCCTCATGGGTACCTGTTTCATTTTCTAACAAGGTTGACATAGTAAAATAAATATCCTCATGGAACCTATTCATGACTTCCATATGGAAGAAACCCATGACAAGGGGTGCTCCTTGATCATGGCTTCCAAAAGGTCTTTATCACAAGGAAGAACAACCCTCTAGAAGTAACACATGTCAAGGGGATCAATAGGGACAAGAAAATCGTATTCAAATGCCCCCATTGATTTTTTGACCATGTCAGCTATCATATCTGAGTCAAAATAAGTCGATAAGAAAGTGAGAAGCTTGCTTTCATTGTAACTGAAAATATGGGATAGGTTGCCACATAATTAACCCGTGGCAGGATAGGTACCACTTCCATATAAGGAACAATCAAGGGTATCATATGACTGGTAGTTTAGGCAAGATCAATGTATGAAAGCTGATCAATTGACACAATGTTTCCATTGTGAGGGAAGGACATCACGTGAAAGAGTTTCGATACGACAGCTTTCATGGCATATACATAGTCTTTCCCAAGGAGAAAATTGAAATCTAATGGATATTGTACTATCATAAGATCACTATAAGCAGTCTTACCTTCCATAGGAATAGGGAACTTAGGAAGGATCCCTAAAGGTTCACTAATTATTCTATTAAAAGCTAACATATTCTATGTAATAGGCACAAGTGGAGGGGAACCCAAAGCTTGCCAGGCAGTCAAGGATAAAATACTAAGAGAATCACATTCATCTACATTTGTGTGTCACACATTCTTACCATAAGCCTTCACAATGATTTGGAAAGGGGTGGAATAAGGAAGATGAGGTTTTGTGAGACTACTCCAATCAAAACAAATAGCCTCATTACTTGGATGGGGTTGAAAAGCAATAGATGAAATGCCCCCATGTGTAGAATAATCTGAAGTAACATGAACATCATGAGTAGTATGAAGTTCACTCTCTAAAGGGAGAGTGGGATCGACCGAAGATGGAATCGATTCCACCACTTGATCAACAAATAGTCCATCAACTAGAGTGATACATGTTTCACCCTCCAATGGAAGAGTGGGATTGACTCTACTTGGATTTAGATCAATCACTTTGTCAATTGAAGGTAGATGGGGAGAAAGTTCATGATAATTAGTTGGAAGTTGTTGCTCTGAAACAATAATTTTTTCCAACAATTTTTAGGCTTCATCCATGTGAGGGAAAATGTGACTATGATGAGTGCCTTTACATAACCTACAAGGAAACCTGACCTTAAGATCTTTCCCCAGAATTGGAGAATCATTTGCTGATGGATAAATAGTAATTTTATGAAAATTATTTGACCATACTTCCAAAACCTTAGGAGTACCAAGACATTTGATAAGGAAGTGGCCACCCTTACAAAGCTTTCAAGGGTATTTTGACTTACAATGCATTGTAGAAGTTCCTTCAACATTACCAAAACTTACGGCCATGGTTCATTGGTTGACTACTTTCTTACCTTCCTTCCTCTTCTACTTCCCTTTCTTCTTCTTCTAAGTCACTTGTTTACTAGTATCAAGTCTTTTACCAATCAAAGAAGAAGAAAGGGAGGAGGACATCTTCGATGAAGAAGGTAAAGTGTCAATAGTAGGTTGGTGATGTTGAGATGGTGACCTCAGTTGAGCTGAAAAACTCAGTTGAGCTGGTACAATTGGAGTATTTGGAATTAAAGAAGTTGAGAACAACCATACAGGTAAACCTATCTTGAATCCGAGAAGTGACAATGTAGCCATATAAGGAGGACCAACATTTCCAAGACTGCGAAAAGGACTAGGGTTCTCGTTGGTGGGGTTTCCTTGGTTGGTAACTTCTGGATGGGTAGACATTTGATTCAATCCAAATTTTTATTTTATTAAAATTAAATAATATTCAAAATCCACACCCAAGGTCCTGTGAAAAGTAAAAACAAACAAACTAAAACACGCTAAAAAATTTAGGGATTCAAACCATACAAACTCGCAATTCATAGAGGTCAATAGTTACTAGTTGGTGATGAAATCCAAAGTCACAAAGATGAGAGTGAAAAGTCTTATAGATATGAGTGTTTGGAACAAGTTACCCTAACAACCTGCTTAATGAAATAGTCTGGTGCAAGTAACTTTGCTTATGCCATCTTGAGCAAAGATTACCCTCCAAAGCATCCAAGTGAGTCTAGTACACGTCTGTTCTAGGCACAAAAGGACCTTCCCTTTATCATCACCTTAGGTAGAGCCCTAGGATTATAGTCATTAAGTTCACTAAATACAACAAATGTACTTGGGGGGACAATTGTAGATCAGACGTACATGCAAGCACAGAGTAACAAGCTCAATCCCCTTGAAGGATCCTCCACATGATCAATTGGAGGTTTACTTTCAAGTGACCCCAAGTACCTTTCGACACTATTGTAATGCATGAAAATCAATCTATCATAGCTAATGAACTGGATACGATCACTTCACCAGATTTGACATGATCTCGTGCTTAACTCATGTATAAGAAGAGCCACTCGGAGGAAAACTGAAATAATTGGATTTCTCTTGCTAACTCAAGATTCTATAGTTCGTTTGTAGCTTTGGAAAGTTTACTTCCTTTCCTATTCCAAATCCCTACAACCTAATATACTACAAGTGGAAAGAGCCCTAAAAATAATAAAGATTTTAGATGAACTTTATTAATGTTGTGTTATTAAGTTTTTATTTACACGAACGGTAAATGTGTGTGAAACTGATGGTATTATGACTTGACTCAAAAATATAATGCATCAAATATGAAATTTGTAATCACTTCATTTCGATGAATTCTATCTAGAGTAAGTAAAGAGGTTCTTCTTTAAAATATTAACTCCAAACTGTACCACACCTAATTTTTCAATGCAAATCAAAAGCTCTAAATTGCAAACCACGCAATGTAATCTATGCACAATTTGCGTGAAAACTATGAAAATATAATCTATGCACAATTTGCCTGAAAACTATGAAAATATAATCTATGCACAATTTGCCTGAAAACTATGAAAATATAATCTATGCACAATTTCAATGAACACTATGCAAATGTAATAAATGAAAAATTATTGCGAACGCTATGAAAATGTAATCTATGCACAATTTTTGTGAACACTATGCAAACATAATCTATGCACAATTTTCGTTCATGAAATGAGAATTATAACCATGCAAATGTAATCTATGCAAGAGAATTCTTCGAAATAAACACAAGATGATTCCAAAGCAATGAAAAAACAACAAGACTATTTGCCTCCACTAATATGACTAAAGAACCAATCGAGTGTAAGTAAAAGAAATCGGGTGAAATTCCAAAGATAAAAAAATAATGACACTCGAAGGTAATTAACACTTAGACACAAATGTTTTTGCAAAAATGAAAGGAAAAACATGAAAAAATTATTAAGAAACTGAGATAAATCATTGAGAAATGACCAAAGGAAATCAAAATTCAAAACACCAAATGAAATCCTTAAAATTAAAAATGCTTGAATGAATCTTATGAAATCAACATTTAAAGTGAAATTCTACTTAAGCTACAGTATTGGAATAAAAAAGACTCCTATTTTCAATGCAGCACAACAAGCACATCTCATCAAAACACTAATTCTTGAGAAACCCAACCTTTCAATCCTTGAAAATGGACATAACTCAAGAAAACTCCTTCAAAACACTCGATCAAACATACAGAGATTGACTGGAGTCATAGAGAGTTGTAATGAAACTGTGAAAAACAAATATTTCATATTTTAATTAGAGGAAAGTTATTTTTTCAAAAATTCAGAGAGTATGCACAGGTAAACCATATAGTATAGTGTGCATGCACACTGTTAGTAAAGCTAATATGCATATAACTGCGCTCTATTTCTAAAAAAAAATGTGTTGGGCAAGAAACTCAAAGAAAAAATAAAAAAAAGTATCCAAACAAATCACAATATATGAAAGATCATTAACTTGTCAAGACTCAGATAAAGCTATCAAAATAAGTTCAAGAATAAAAAACAAAGAGTTGGAAGAGAACAAGATGTCCACAGTATGGTTGCCAATTTGATAGGTAGATAAATTCCTCTTGCCGACAACAACGATCTACCTAGATCCTAAAAGGAAACTAGAAACAAACAGACAATCAAGTCTATTCCTTCCTTGAATCTATCTTTTCTCGAAGCATAAGCTAATAGGACGAGAAATGGAAATTCATACCCTTATTATGACATGCTTGATGAAGATACCTCTGTGTGGTTCAGTGCAGCTTCTCCATGCTTGAATATAGACCTAGACACATGGAAACAATAAAGGATCAAAGGCATATGCCGCATAAATGATTCAATAGTTCAAACCAGTGATCAAGGAAACTGGTAACAAACATCATTCCAATGGAAAAATATAAGTAATATCATCCCAATGGAAGAGAATAAATAACATAAACCATCCATGAAATTTATCAATTTATCCATTAAAGAATGAAGTGAGAAGAAATGCTTGTTTGTATTAATTTTGGAAACATAAAGGAGCTATAAAACCTGTGCCTTGATGTTATGAATGTCCTCCCATTGATCTCAATCCTATCCAGGAATGATAATCTCTCCAGCTAGATTATTCCAGCATAAAGTTAAATCTCAGTAGCCTCACTCATTCCCCCACCTATGTCTTGGTTAAATATTCGAAAAGGAAGTAGTTTGAGATCCTCAATCCAAGGATGAGACCCACTAAAAGAGGGATGACGACTCCTTGAACGATGCGAATTAATTGCATCAAAAATTAGGGAAGGATTGAATATTCATGAGTTTGAGGCTTTTTGTTGGGAATGATTTGCCTAACAATGCTTCTAGATCTCAATTTTTATTTTTACTTTTTATTGATTTACCTACATAGTTATTTTCAGCAACAGACCGTAAATCTTTGCACGTTTGAAAGAAACTGCACATGTATGATTATTCTTCAACAAAACTACGCAGATGCTCAAAAGCAGGGTTTTGTACCAATATATCCATAAATTCCACATTATTCAAGGTATATAAGTTGTTTACTTTGCAAGGGGGTGCTTCATGACACTTGGATGGATGGTGAGGGATCCATTTTTTTATGATCATTTGTCATGCTGAAAAAATTAGGTGCAACAATTCCCCTTCTCTTTAGTTTCCTTTCTAGCTAAGGAACATTTCTCCTCGTCATCATTCTTACATGAGGATCCAGCTCTGGTGTTCTACAGAATCTCTTGTTGTACCAAATTGGACCACAATCACTCCCACCTGGATAGCTTCTCCCTCCCATTAAACGAATGCTTATAGCTTTGCGAGCTCTTGGGAAGGCCTAGAAGTGCCAGTCTCTCCAAATTGTCTTCAATAACTATAACACTAACACTTCCAAGTTCATCCCAACATTGGGTGAACTTGGTCAAGCACTTTGGTATTATGTCACCCTTCTTCATCTTGATCTTTCTAATCTTGTCTTCAGTGCCAGCTTCCTATAGTCATTGTTGTTTTGAAACAGGTATGTCAAGGCCTTCCACATTACAAATGGAGTTTCCTTACCATGGAGGTTTGAGAAAATATGATCTCGAACTCCATCTATGGCAAGCCTTCTCGCCTTTTCCACATATTTTCTCCACTCTACTAGATCTTAAGCATCAGCTGGCTTAGGAATATCTTTGTCTATGAATTACTTAAGCCTGTTTTCTTCCTACACTTTCTCCATCCTATCCTTCCAAGAAATATAGCTCAAACTATGCTCAAGGGCATATTCAAGTGGCAATGTGTAGAACGACATCCTGCTGGCTCTCAAGTATGATATTGCAAATTCGATTTCTGCTGCAAAAGACAAACTCGTAATCTCCTCTTCTATAGTGATTTCAACTTTGATACCAAGTAGAAATTCCATGTAGCTTCAAACTAGAGATTGTAATATGCTAAAACAATTGACTTGAATATACTATACTCATTAGCGAAAACAATAGACGATCGATGAAATCACGAAGCATAAAATAGAAAGAATTCAATCACGCATAACATAATAATTTTATGGGGAAAGCCACAACTAGAAAATCTTACTATCTGTATATTGAATTAATAAGAAAATATGAGAAAATTACAGTGCTTTTCTCAAGCTCAAGAAACCTCTGCATTATCTCAATCTTTCTCACTTCTCCCGAGATAAGCTCAATCAAATACTTAACCAAACCTTCTACCTACTAGGCTCTTCTTTCCTTGTGCAGTTTCCCTGGGAATTAGCCCATATTTAATTGGGAAGTTCCACAAGTATGAATTTCGCAGTCCTCATATCAATTTCTCTGATTTCATGCACCACCTATATAATTCAAATGATTATACAATTGATATTACACTATCCCTAAACCCCAATCTCAACTGGATCTTTTTCTAATATGATATGCTTGAGTTAATTATGAGTGAATATTCAGTTTACTAGTTTATCAGTGATGGTTACATCCCCCAACTAGATCTTCCACTAATTCCTCCATGAGTTAGAACTAGTTTAACTAAATTTAAGTCAGCTACACTGAATTAAATAATTACAACTCAAAATAAACTCAACCAGGGCTACTAAAAGGTAGGAGACACTCTACATGATTCTAGTTAGACTCTCAACTCAAATTAACTAAAAAAACTAAGTCAAATCAACTTAGTTAACTATTACAAGTTGTCATGAGATTTTTAAATACAATTTAATTCCTAATTTAATTCATGGAAAAAATTAAATTAGGATTATCTTATTGCATTTTCAACAACCCGTGCCACTCCTTAACATTTTGCCTACAGCCCTGCCTAAATGTGTACCACGTGGCCCTTCCTGAATGACCACCAAAAACCAAAAATTGATTATGCCAGAAACAAAGACTACTTGGTCTAGTTTTATGGCCCGCTCGACGAGCCTCACTCTACCCATCACCCTGAACATGTCTTCTTCCTCCCTTAGTGTGAGTTGGGTCTTCATTATGGTTTTCCCTCTTGCTCATTCTTGCTCTGAACTTCCTTGGTTGAGTTCGATGGTCCCCTAAATGAATGAATCTACATTTTATTTAGATACTCTCCACATAGTCAACTTACCCAAACATCACAACTTTTCATGTGGGCCGACAACATCGATCAACCTATCATATTTCTGAACACTCGACTGACCTAGCAGCATATGTCGAACACCCCTTAGGTGGGTAGGCATGCCTCTGAGATAATATTCCAACATGTAGGCGGGTGCCCCTTTTGGGCGGGAACACCTTTCTATAGGGCCCACGCTATCTCATCACCATATGTCGTTGTCATTCCACCAGTTTACTCCAGCCTTCTGCACATTGTTTCCTATGCCTGGTACCACTTTCTGCTATGTTTCTCACCTTGCCTAACTGGTACAACTCGTGCACTCTCCACAAGTTGGGAAGGCACCTGCAGCTATGGTGCACCCACCACTATGCGTACACTCATCGCATGTACATTTTGTTAAGTGCACCCGCTATGGTTGACTCGCCTTTGGTTTTTTCACTCTCCTCATGTGTGTGGGAGATCATGGGCACTCTTTTTCCGTAGTGCCAACTCGAGGCCCTAATAACACCTTTCTATTTTTGTGAAGACAACTAGCAAGTGTTGAACATGGAACCTAAATTTATGATATTACATCTATGTATTGGCTGCAAGACCTCTCTTGTCAGCTTAAAGGAAAAATATTCAATGACTTGCAATTCAAAAGGATTTATACTATTCAAATCTGTAAACGAAAAGGAATAAAACTAGATTCACAGTTAGAGCTATCTATTCATGGTGGTTGTCAAAAGAGAGGAGGCATTAATCACTACTATGCCTTATATTTTTCAAATGTATTGGTGTTAGAAGTAATGCATATATGCTTGAATATTTTAACAATGGTGTAAATTTAGTAGTTTCTAAGTGTGACATTTTGGAGTTTTTGGTAGATTTCTGGCCGGAATTAGGTGAATTTTTTGTGGCCAAATTTTGATTTGTTTTATTTGAGATACTCTTTTGACTACATATATGTATTCAACACCCTCAAAAAACCTCGAGGCACTTCGATTGTGAAGAGTTTACCTTTCAATCTTGTGATTTCAATTAATTCGTGCTAGATTCTAGACAAATTTGATCAACAAAAGAGCAAAAAAACTTTCCAAAAAGTTACCCTCAAAGACTGTAAATTTATTTTAAATATTTTACTTTTAATTTAATAAATTTAATAGCTTACAAAATTCATTTTACATTTTGAATTATATAATCTAAACGAATTTGACCATCTATCTATCTTATTCTATCTATTATATCTCTATTATATATATCTATATATTATAAATATATATAATATATATATATATAATATATTATATATATATTATTTATAATATATATAGATAGATATATATATATATATATATACATTATTATATAATAGAGAGAGAGGAGAGAGAGATATAAAAGGAAAAAATATAATTAGAAATTGTTAACAATATGTCATTAAAAAACATGTTAAAAATGATTAACCATTTTTAAAAATTTCCAATTATGTAGAAATCTCAAATATGAAGCACTTTTCAAAGATTGTTTTTTCTACTCGAATACCTATTTTAATAATTTTAACCTCATTTTCACAACTCTAATGCTTGTTTTTATAATTTTAACATAGAATGTTGACTAATAGGAAAAAAAGATTAGCTGTATTTGGCAAGAAAATTACGTATCAAATTCCCTCCTTGCTGGTAATAGTTGTTGTCTAACATGACAAAGAAATCACCCAGACAACGAATTTCTCATCAGAATCCTGCCGTTTTTTTCAATAAATCAAGCCATGGGAGTGCCTAAATCTCTTTTTATGGAAAAATGAATTTAGCACCATCAAAAACCTCATGGCACCAAAAAATATAAAGCTTCAAAACTTTAATTTGGTCAAAATCGTGTGAGTTTTTTCATTCTTTTCCAGGCAAAAACATCACCTCACTAAATACTCTCTAGTAATATATCGAGGGAGAAATCTATGAGGTAGAATATTTTGATTACACTTAGCGTCTTTTCAGTAACATAAAGTACTGAGATATTAAACCCCTGAGTTGAGAAATTTTTGTCTCCTTCCTCCCATCTCTATAACAAGAGGGTTAGGAGCCACTTATAATGTTTCAATTAGGTTGCAAGCATGAAGCATGCCATGCATATATTTATGAAGACAAAGATTATGAATGGAAAACTAATGTGCTAAATTACAAAATGTTGGTTGCCTTGTTCTCTTACTTAGAAGCATTTGATTTTCATGTCTGGACTACATAATTTTCCAAGGTCGTCAAGATGCTCTAATTGTTTAAGCTCACTACTAATTTGAAGTCATTTATTGGTCAATAATGCTTCCAATCTCCCTCACATAATTTTCCAAATCCGTCAAGATAATCAGATCATTTCAACTCATTGTTGGTTTGAAGTGATTTATTAGTCAATAACACTTCCAATCTCCTTTAGCTTGAGTTGTATTAAATCCTTTGGATGTCAAGCATGCCGAGAATTGGATATCTTGTAGGACATATTTTATTTTCCAAAACATATTTGATGGTTGGTGGAAATTTTTCCATATGAAACATGACACGTATGATGGATTGGCAAGCAAAATTTTGAATTTAACTCATCAAAATATATGTTACCTAACTTAAGTTAGAAGCGTCAGCAAAGGTAAGGTCAGGGATATGAAATTATGAATAGTGATCGGTGCAAGATTTGGAATGATGTTATCATTTCAATAGTGAAACCACTACCATGAACATCCATTCCTAATTGAATGCACTTATCCTAACCACAACATCTTCCATCCACCCACTCATCAAAACACTAGTACCACTTCCATGTACGACCATTTGAATTGGATACGTTTATGTTTATCATCACATTCCCTAGCAACTCATCTGAACATTGTTAGATGGTGAAACCCCTCCAGCAATCGTCCATCTTGAATTGAATACAAGTTTAATGCATTGTCCCACTCTCATTTAAATTTTAACTTGGTACTCTTTTGCTAGAGATTTATCTACATTTCCATGTTTCTCATTAAATTAGCATATCATGGTCAACCTTTTAATCTTTGGGGAAAAACATAGAAGTAGAGCGAAAACATACATGAAAACAAACTCGAGAGAAAAAAATGTTAATTATTTTCCTCGGAATGTCGGATCCTAGAAGCTTAATGATACTATTATAGCTTGTTATTTCTTTGCTTTTGATCCAGATTTAAATAGGAATGCAACAAATTATAGAGATAACCATAAACATAGAGATGCAGTGGAAATAATACTTCATTTCATTAATGTAAGATACTAAAATATGCTTACAAACAGGAATGGAAATAAACCAGCTATGGCGATGGTAGCTTATCTTTGGGAAGAGATGTGGCAGCTACATGCCTCTGAACTATGTTACAATGAGACTCGAAGGCCTATTTATTGTTGAGAAATGATGGAAAACCCTTAACATTCCAAAACCTAACCATAGAAGATGAAACGCCAAACTGTGGGCCCCGTTTGGGTAAATTGGTACATTGACTTCCCGGGGTCGTAACTTTGGCATACAATATTCGTTTGATGTGTACGATAGCTCGATAAAAAGATCTATCTGAGAACTACCACTTTGTTAGGGGCACAATTAGTCCATGGACCCATGTTGCCCCCAGATTTCCCAAAAAACGTCGTTTAGAGCCTCAAAACGGCTCCGAAAGTTCAAGACCTGAAAAACTGCTAAAAATAGTAAGTTGTGCTACAATTAAGAAAACTGAAAATGCTGAAAGGGATAGTTATGGGGGTCCAAATGGGATAGGTGGGCGGCAACCAACATCCACCTGGATCATTCCTCCCCCCTTAGGAAGCAATGGTCCCCATTGCATTGAGTTCCTCCCGGAGATGAGGAAGCTTCTGCTGAGCTAGGTCTCTGGTGAGTTGTTCTACAATCTCTGATTGTCCAGAAATGGTGGGAAGCATGGTCGACAATGGTCCGCATTGAACACTCGGTGCAAGCAAAGGAATGGAGGAATTTTGTTCTTCAAAGCATTGTTTCCAGTAGCCTTGGTACTGGTGTAAGGACCATGTCAGAGTGGTCTAAGTTTCAGATGGGTTGTAGTAAGGCGTTCTCTCTGCAGATTCAGCCAAACTTTGTTGCCCACCTGACGCTTGTGTGGTACCCCTGTGGGTGAGGAGAAGTTGTTCGTGTGTTCTATCATGACCGTATCCCTTTACTTCTGTTGTTGCTTGGAGGAACCCTTTCCGAGGTTCATGGATGTAGCAACGATCTTCCCCTTGCTTTGGGAGAGAACCAAACAGAAAATAAATTTCATACTCTATGATATGAGCTTGCTACCCTTCTTCGCAGTGATCAAAGAGGTGGCAGTAGGTGGGCCTACCTCTGGTATCCCGTATAATGAATTATCCAAAGAAATAATGATAGTGTGAGGCCTTGAATCATACACAGCATGTCACCTCCACAGGTATGGTTGGTTTAATAATACATCACAGACATCTAGAGGTGTAACAACACACAATACCTCATCTGTGAAGGGCTTGATGTTGTAGGGAAGGCGGCACTGCTGGCAAACTTTGAGATCTCGTCCTTCAGGAAGCCACCCGATACTGTACGGCTGTAGGTGTGGTGTAGTCAGTAGGCCCAACCGCTTCACGAACTTTGCTGAAATGAGGTTCGTTTGGTTGCCACTGTTGACAATGAATTGCAGCAATGAACCCTTCACCCACATCTGTGAGTGGAAAAGATGCTCCCCTTCCTCTTGATTTTCGGGCTCATTTTTTTGGATCTTTGTGGTGGAAACAGTGGCGCTGGGATCTACATCAATGATCTACTTCCCTTTTCCATTCCCCTTTTCGGGTTTTGGCTCAGGGTGAGAACATGCATCTGATTCGGTAGCCTTCAACTCGGCCACCAACGACTGCTTGGTCCGACACTCACTTGTGTTATGAGTGGGACTCTTGTGGAACTCACACCACTTTCCTGTGTCCTTGTTTAGCTTCGTGGTTTTTTTCTTTTCCTGCGGCTTCGATGGGTTTTCTTTGGTCACCCTGCCTTGGATTTGTCCTTTGGTCTTCGGATTTGCAGATCCAATGTCTTGCTTCTTTTGTTTGAACTTCTGCTCGATTTTGACAGCATATCGGTACGTCGTTTCAAGCGAGGAGATGTTCAGGAACTCCATCTCTTACTGGATGTATCTGTGTAGGCAGCCGTGATATTTGAGTACCAAATGCAGCTCAGCGTCCTTGATACCCAACTGTGTTTGAAGGGTATGAAAAATGTTTGTGAACTCTGGCACTTCTGGTCCCGTCCCTACCGCAGTGTGGTCCATTTGATGTATTTGTCCTCATAGCTTTTGACAGAATGGTACTGCTCCTTGATGGCATTTTGGAATGAATCCCAAGTGGGTGCAACTGAAAATAGTGAGCCTGTACTTTCATCCTCCACCAGTCCTTGACGTGGGGGGCTGCTTTGAGAGGAGCAAAAACAATATCTTCCCGAATTGAAAATTCATGAACAGAAAAATACCCATCTAGCAAATTTAACCATTTATCTACGGAATTTGCGTCTATTTGACCCTCAGAGATGGGGATTTCAAAATTAACTTGTACCTTAAACGGTGTGGCATTTCCATAGTAGTTGTTGGAAGACGATGCATCACCCATGGGTAGCAACTGAAGGATCTGGGCAAAATTGTCCATCATCGCGTTCCTTTGTCGCTCGAGAGCTTCTTCGAGTGAGATTTTGATAGGATATCCTACCCCTCGTCTTTCTTTTCATCTGCCATGGGAGGATGTTGGGATTTGCGAGACTGATCTTGCAAAGGTTCGACCAGTTGAAGCCCTAACTCCTTATATCTCGACACCATTGGGGACATGCAAAGAAAAACAAAGAAGAAAAGCAGACCACTATGATACCACTGATAAGGATTTAAATAGGAATGCAACAAATTATAGAGATAACCATAAACAAAGAGATGCAGCGGAAATAATACTTCATTTCATTAATGTAAAATACTGAAATATGCCTACAAACAAGAATGGAAATAAACCAGCTAGGGCGATGGTAGCTTATCTCTGAGAAGAGATGTGGTGGCTACATGCCTCTGAATTGTGTTACAATGAGGCTCGAATGCCTATTTATTGTTGAGAAACAATGGAAAACCCTTAACATTCCAAAAACTAACCCTAGAAGATGAAACAAAAAACTGTGGGCCCTATTTGGGTAAATTGGTACATCAACTTCCCGAGGTCGTAACTTTGGAATATGATATCCGTTTGACGCGTACGATAGCTCGTTAGAAAGATATATCTGAGAACTAGCACTTTGGGAAGGGCAACATCGGTCCATGGACCCATGTTGCCGCCAGATTTCCCAAAAACGTGTTTAGGGCCTCAAAATGGCTTCGAAAGTTTAGGACCTGAAAAACTGCTAAAAATAGTAAGTTGTGCTACAATTAAGGAAACTGAAAATGTTGAAAGGGATAGTTGTGGGGTCTAAATGGGATAGGTGGGTGGCCACCAACATCCACCTGGATCAACTTCTATGTTAATTCTTTTTCTCTAACATCATGTTGTAGTCTTGGAGTAATTCAATCACACAGCTTAGACATATAAACAATGCCCAAGGATCCCAAAATGTCTTGGCTGAATAAAGGGGTTGATTACTCTATAGCTTAGATATATCAAGAATTCCCAAGGATCCCAAAATGTTTTCTAGGATGAACACAGGGGCTAACACTAGACTTAAGGTTGTTGGTTGTACTACTCATGCTTGGAATGATGATGTGGGCAAGCATCATTTTTCTTTAATACTTCATAATGGGCCTAAGCCTAAGCTTGATGCAAAATATGAGCTAAATGGGAGGGTCAAGACTTTGGGAATGGGTGTAGGCTAAATAAACTCCAACAAAGATTGGAGAAGCTTTTTCTGACTACTTATTCCATTGTACAACTGGTAGATTCTCGTGGGTTGATTCTCTTTTAATGAATTATTTATGTACAACCCATTCAAAAAGATTGCTATTTATGATATTTCATAGTTACATTTTATTAAAATTATACATTTTGTTAAACATTCAAATTCCTTCTAGGATCTTGTAAAAATAGCAAACAAAATATGCACAAGGTTCAGTACTAGAAAATCATTAAAAGAATTCATTTATGTCTTAAGGTTTGCATTGACAATATACATAATCATTATTACTTTAAACAAAATCTATCATATATTATAGCTAAAAGATCAAAGCTGTCATGATTGGGCTTATCCAACAAGTCATTTGTGATGGGCCATGATTCTTAGACAACTAGTTACTTCCATTTAGTATTTTCTTATTGATGTAGGCTTTCCACCTATAATATGGCTAGAGGGATGCATAACTCCATCTCATCCAATGGTGGTTGAGGATCCTCATCATCCTAATTATATAGCCATATTTAGTTCCTTTCAGTTGTTAGAATTTAAGTACATAATAAAATCTATTAACACCCAAAAGATGAAAAGTGTTTGATCTCGGTGGCTCTAGAAATAAAAGTGGCCTTGAAATAGGTCAAAACTAAAAATCATTCAATTGAAATGAAGGTAGGACTAGATCATAGTTCTCATCATGATGATTCCAACAGTGCGAACGACACTCAAATCCGATTTCGTAGGCTCAAGTTATAGCTGGTCAAAGTTATGGACAGATTGAGCCAAATGACAATCACTCACAACACAACAATTTGGAGAATGGTCACCACATGGAATCCAGTAGTTAGAAAGGGAAAATTTTCCAGCTCCTTAATTTGTTGAGTAACCCTTAAAAATTGGCATAATGTTTATGTAAAGTTAGTCTATATAATAGAAAATAAAAAGAAATATAAAAAAATGGGGTGGTGGGCCACTAACCCTGCCACCCCCCAATGGCCAATGGTTATATTATTTTAACAAATGGTTGGTGGGTTTTCAAACACCACAAATATATCGCATATATTAAAACAAAATGGGGGTGGGCCGCCATTGGTGAACCTGCCACCCAACCTTCCCACTATAAATGGCATATCCCTGGGCGCTAGCAGTGTTTGAACCCGCTCGTCTAGCTGGCCGACCTACCATCCAGATGACTCCATAATAGAACCTACAAAAAAGTCCAACGCATGGTATAAATATGGAGTCGATGGGGTTGGAACCGCTGACCACCCCGGTGCTATTTAATGCACCAAATAATAAGCCCACCTACTCCATTGGGATATCTGTTCGTGCACTTCTATTTAAACCATACACATTTCTAGTTGAGTTGGCAGAGAGTGAAGCGAAGTTAAACCAGTGGAACATTCAGAGAACAAGCGGGATGGAACCATGAAGAGGGGAATCTCAGGATGCTGAAAAGATTCCTTTGGGGTCCAAAAGTTCCAATGTTAAAATTTGGTAAATTTATAGTCATTTTTTACACAATTTCATGCCATGAATCCAATGGCAACGTTTGTTCCTGCATATGATCTCCGATATTTTCATCCATGATACATATTGGAGGTATAAGGGACATTTATATAAATTTGATTGTAATTCATTTCTTTGTTGCGATTTAATTAGTGAAAGCCTCCCCAGTTTGAGCAGGGCCCAAAGACATAACCCACATTGGGTGAACTCTCTAATAAAATGGCTTGTGTGCCTTTGATCTGGTTTCTTTATGATTTCCACTTATTTTTTCATGTATTTAAGTTACTTGGTTACATGCTATTTTATATGAAATTCGGTATGCATCCTTGAATTAAAAGATCCAAATCAAGTTTGGTATCAAACGAGGTCTTCTTGATGTGAGCTGCACGAGTGAATGCTAACTAGGAACAAGCTCCAAAGTGGCGAAGGAAAAATTAAATCCTTTGATCTTGAAGTGGGGCAGGCACCAAAAAGACAAAACGTGGAAGATGGGGAAGCTTGAATGGAGGAAGAGAAAAATTATCACAAGATATTGTTCACCATGGTAGAGAAAGTTGACAAGTTGTTTGTAGAATATGAGAAAACAATAAATCCTGAGGAAAAAGAACCAAATAATCATTCCCCGATAAATGATGAACGTGGAGGTGAAGAGCCTTCTCCCTCATCATCGTCTAGTGAAATTTCTTCTTCTCCCTCTTCTCATCATTCTAATAGGCATCATAGGAATGCATCTAAAAATCCCCTTTTCGGGATGGATGTTAAGTTTAATTTACTTGTATTTAGTGGAGAATATAATTCAAAAAATTTAGATAACTTGATAAGATAGGTTGAATTATATTTTTGCATACAAAAAATCAAACAGGATGAAGACAATATCCAGCTAGCATCCCTTTGATTGAGTGGCACTACTCTCGTTTGGTGGGAAGGAAAACTGCAGAAAGGTGGTAAGAATAGTCATCATACTTCTTTCATCTTAGTTTGAGTTTGTCTTTGCTATAAAAGGAAAATTTTACCCATTGGGCTACAAACACAAAGCCATGATGGAATGGAAACATTTGAAACAAAGTAAAGGTCAAAGTCTTCAGAATTTTACAAAGGTCTTCATAAAACAAGCATTAGCATTCAATGTTCCGCTAGACACTTATGAAATGTTGATGAAATATATTGGCTCTTTGCATAGTTATTTGTGTCATTCATTGTTTTTATTTGATCCTAAGTCTCTTGATGAAGCTAGTGTGAAGGTTGTACATCTTGAAAGCAGGGGGAAGCATTAGAAAGATGACTACCCAAAGAGGGCAGTAGCAATCAAGCGAAGAGAAGCAAGGCCCTCTTGTACTAATTGTGAGAAATAAGGGCATGATGAGAATAATTGTTGGAAACTACATCCAAAATTGATACCTAAGAGGAACGACATAAAAGAGAAGTAGAAGATTGTTTCAGCTTTGCAACAAGACCAATAATCTAAATCAGAGGATGATGAGAAGTCACAACTGCAATATTTGCAGGTGTTGGACCAATTGACCTAGGATCAGACTCACATGATTAAATGAATATTGAAGCTGTTAGGATTGTGGAGGATGGACCCGCTAACTTGGGTTTTGATTTGGGAAATGAGACAAATATTTCAGCAGATGTTGTGCCGGAAATGAAAGGGGCACCAAATGCATCATGGCTCCAAGAACAAGAAGAAAACAAAAAAAGAATTCAAGTGGAGAATTTTCAACTAAGGATACTCCTACAAGAAGCAGAGAAGGATAAACAAAGCTTGCAACATCAATTACAAGCCAACGAGAATGCCTTGGAAAAGTTGCAGCATAATAGGCATGAGGTAGAATGAGATTCTTCAATTTCATGTAATTTTTATGATAATGATTTCACTGCTTTTGAGAAACATACTACAAGAATTAGATAAAATTGTTGAAGAAAATAAGATATCAACGAAAGGGCCTTGACATTAATGCCTAAGGCTTTGTGAATCCCATCAAAGTGGAGGAATTTCCTCATTAAGAAGGAGTTGGATATGTTAGAAAAGTGGTTGGGGAATGCTCCAAGACAACCAGTGACCAACCAATGATAGATGATAAGAGCACTTCATTACATTCCAGTGATAGTCAGGTTTCCATGGGAACTTATCGAAGTTGCACTACAAATAAGCGTTGCAAGATGACTCAAAAAGCTTGGAGGAGAAATAATGATTGTAGTCAATGCAACAAGGTTGGACACAAGAGATCCACATGTTAGATGCTCTAGGATCAGAAAGCACCTCTAAAGAAACCAAGGAGAACTTTTTTCATCAAGAGAATTAGCTTGAGGATGATGACCCCTTCACTTTGTTTTGTTAGAGATAGTTTTACTAGATGTTGTTTCTTTTCATGGCCACATTTTGCAAATCATTTGTTACAAATAATTATAAAAGTGATGTATTTTCCATCACTTATTAAATAAATAATGGTGTTTTTTTCCTTTTATTGATAGTTGGGGTAATGGTTTCTATTATCATGTAAAGGTGACCAAAGTGTGTATGTTATAAACTTTTGGAAAGTATGGGGTTGTTTGAGTCATGTGTGCTTTTGTATGTGATTGCAAAGAATGCACCGGATTTTCATGTAATTCAGATGTTGAAAGTATGGCTTGATGAGGACACATGAAGTGTGAAGGATGTGTTCATGCTTTTCTAGGACCAAAATATTCTAAGTTAGGAGGAATGATCCAGGTGGCTCTAGAAATAGATGTGGCCTTGAAATAGCTCAAGAATAAAAGTCATTTAATTGAAATGAAACTAGGACCAAATCTTATCAGGAGCTCAAGACCAAGTGTCTAAAAATTCTCAAAAATGAAAGTGCTTGGCATTGGTTTGAACCTGAGTTATGAGGAAGTTATGCCAAAAAGAAGAATTGTCCAATAACATTGAAATTTTGAATTTTTTCCAAAAAATTTAAAATAGGATATTCCATAGAATATTCCTTGGAATATTTTGTTCTAGGCAATGAATGGAAGGCTACCACATGGGAGGCACGGAGGCCGCCACGTGACTCGGGTGACGTCAGCAGGTATGTTGGCGTATGCTAAATTTTTTGGAGGATCCAACCCGCAACCTCCTAAACAGAAATACTACACCTTACCGTTAGCCCACCTTGGTAGTGAGTGTTTGTATTGCAGTTTGAATGGTTGATGAGCTATGTAAAAGTTTTGGGTGGGCCTCGAAGGGGTCCAACCCCTAAATGCCGACTCGCATATACTATGACCATACCCCAAAGACCAGGTGTTAATCCTCAAATCGCCAGTGCTCAACACAAATGGTTACCATGTGTTTCAATACGTAGTCACACATGTGGATAACCCAGAGTTAACTACCCATCCGCAAATAGTTTCGCACACAATCCTATGTACAAACCTCCACCCGAAAATCTCATTCACATGTGCTGTTAAAGCAAACAGTTAAGGTAGAGTTAGTTTGGGAGCATCAATGGCGAAGGCACGAAAATTGACGGGCCCTCCATATTTGGCAGCCCTAACTGGCCCTTCTACATTTAGTTAACTGGTGTTTTTCTAGGGGCAACTAGCAGTTCTTTAATGAGCGATAACTTTGGCTAGGAAAGTCATTTTTGGATGAATTTTTTATTTTATTTTGGGTCTCTTCAACTTTCTAAAGCCATTAGCATAGGTTTCACAGCCAATAGAGGTCATTTGCAGCTAACTTTGGTTCGTGGAAGTTCCAGGAGCCACTAGGGCCATATGAGTGATTGAGATGTCATGGGCTAGGTTCATATACTTGAGGTGAAACAAAAGCCTAATTCTACTGTAAGGAACCTTATGAATCCAATGAAGGTGCTTTCAAAAGAATTTGGAGACTTCTAAATGTTGAGATGCTGAAGAGAAGTTCTAGGTAGCCTAGACCCAACCATGGGAGAAGGCCTAGATCGGGGATGCAATGCTCATTTTGAGAAAAAGAACAATCATTTGTTTATGTTAGATATGTGTTGGATACATTAGCAGAGGTTTCAGAGACATTTGAAGCATTCTGAAGGAGTTTGTGCCATTAAGAAGCTCAAGGAAGCTTAGTGCACCTACTGAGGGAATCATGTCCAAGGGAACCTAGATCTACCTGCACAAAGAGGACAACCATGATAGGGATGTATGTGGTTTCTCTAAACCCATAGGTTCAGTCAGTAACCTTTTGTAGTTGAGTGTGGAACTTGTAAAAGAATTCAAGCCATAATCCCAAAGAGCCAAGTCTAGTTGACTAGAGCTCACACATGACATAGTCCACGAGATTTGGGTGAACTCCTTAGTATATTTGCTATTATCTGTGATGTCTATTTGCTGCCTTATAAGTCTGATATATATGTTTAATATCAATTGAAACAAATCAAGTTAAAACACATAAACAAAAGAAAAGACATACACCTCTTTCAAGCTAAAATTATGCATAATGTCAAGTTCAAGCAAGGTCTGTTTTTAATTGAATCTGAGTGTTTAGTTCTTATTTCTTTAGGCAGAGTTTGTAGACGGCCAGGTAGCTTCTAGATCTCATCCTCTCTTTAGAGGTGACATATCCAGTAAATGCCCCTACAGTTTATCTCTGTATTAGAAATAAGAAGTTCACATATTTGCAGATTTAAACTTGGAGTATTTGTGCACTCATTTACATCAATGATAATGGATACCTTGCACCCTTGTCAGGTACATTCCATTTTCAGATCAGGTTGGTATAATACCACTTGGTTTGTTTGATTGACATCACAATAGCTTGTTTGTATAGCTTGAAAGGTGTTTAAAGTAGTGTTGAAGATTGACTGATTTACCATTTTGCAAACTGCATGTTGTCTAAGTTTCGCTGAAGTTTGGGGATAACTACTGATTAGCTAAGTCTTGGAGAAGAAATAAAGGAATAGAAGGTATTTTCCTTAACCCAAAAGGTCCTTAAAATCACTACAAGAATTTCACTTGAGTTGATTTGCTGTTGGCTGGGTGAACAAGATGTTCACTTGATTTGTGTGTTATTGGCTATTTGAATATGATGGTTGTAAAGACAGTTGGTTGAAAAATCTTTGTCATTTGTTTTGAAAAGATTTAAGCACATTCTTGAAGTTAATTTGTTTATTGACATCATAATGACATCTTCATCCAGTGATGATTTCTCCTTCACAAGGTTCTGTGATGAGGATATGAAGCGTGAATTCCTTATATTAAAGGATATGGTGCAGATCCTATTTGAGGATAGAAGAGAAAGCACAGTGCTTCATGAAAAATTCTTGGCCATGAAGCAAGATAAGAAAGAAATTATTGAAGGATTGCATGATATAGAGTTGCAGCTTCATCAAGCCCAAGAGGCTTTGACCAAGAACATTCGTGAAAAAGAGGTAATACATTTTGATTTGTCTTGAGTTTCCTCTTTAGAAAGATGTGTTGGATTTTTTAAAAAGAATACAAGGGGAGCAGGATCCAAGTTAATGATTAACATGGGTTGTGAAGGCAAAGGATTAGGAAAGCATGCACAAGGCATTGTTGAGCCTATTTTTATTGAGGAGCGACCCAAGAATCTTGGTCTTGGTTATGTGCAATCTAATGGAAAAGACTCAAAAGCCATGAAGGCATGCGAGGCTAATTCAAAGAGAAATTTTGTTCCAAGTTTCATGAGACAAATATGACAAATTTGTTTCAAAGATGATTGCTATTGTTTTAATCCTTTTTTTGCAGCAAGAAGATGATAGACATGCAACTTATGGCAAGCATGCAATGTTAGGCAGTTTTCAAGACAAGAACGGTGATGCTAGTCTGCAATTGAAAGCTGAAGCCTCTACTAGTTCACCTCCTCATGAAGGTGAAAGGGATGAACATGTAAAGTAGTAGAAGAGGTATATATCTTCTCATGATCAATTAGATTGTGTTTCTCTAAGGCATGAAAATTTTACATTCTTTAATGGAAGAAAGTTTTCTTGTACATATTGTGGTCAATTTAACCATCATGTTTTGAGATGCTGGATGAGGAAGAAAGCATCCAGGGAACAGATGAAGCAAAGACTACCTTCAAAGAAGGTGCATAAGATTTTCACTTTTTGCCAAAAGAGGGGACATGTTGTCTCTCATTTCTGTACTTTACATCCAACTCATCGTCCCACACACATGCAACAGGAGGACAAGAAGATTGGTAAAGATGGAACCATAGATTCCATTATTGATCTGGAATGGGAAGTTTCACATGAGGAAAAGCTACAGTGGTAAAAATTTCCATTGAAATAGCTTGGTGAGAAGTGGATGGACTTCTTGACATAGAAAGATGTAATCCTTTGTACATATGTAAATTTCAGATGTATGCATGTATTCTATGTTGTAATATCTTTCTTGTTTTGAGCTACCTTAGATCATTGATCAAGGTAGTGTTGTTCAGTTTCATTTTGTAATTTTCTTGTCAGAAAATTCTGTGTGAGTGCAAGAAAGACAGTTGTTGATAGGAGGAAAAGCACATTCAAGAAGGGAAATGTCATGTTCTTTCCATTTGTGGTTCAAATTCATTTTCCATGCAAAGAAAATGTTTGAAGGGCTGAAGAGAAGATTATGTTCATTCTCTCACTATTTGTACTACAGTTTAGTTTAGCATTTCAGTAAGCTTTTGGGGACCAAAAGCCTCTCACTTCGGAGGTGTGATTAGGAGCTCAAGACCAAGTGTTGAAAAATGTTCAAAAGAGAAAGTGCTCGGAACTAGTTTGAACCTAAATGAACAGATAGAGCTCATCCTCTTGATTTCAGCACCGTGAACGGTTTGAAAAACGGTCTCCGTATGAGGAAGTTATGCCAAAAAGAAGAATTGCCCAATAACATTGAAATTTTGAATTTTTTTCAAAAAAAATTAATTAGAATATTCCACAAAATATTCCTTAGAATATTTTGTTCTAGGCAACGAATGGCAGGCTGCCATGTGGCAGGCTCGGAGGCCTCCATGTGGCTTGTGTGATGTCAGCAGGTATGTTGGCGTATGTTAAAATTTTTGGAGGTGCAGAGGATCGAACCCATGACGTCCTAACCCCAAATGCTCCACCTTATCGTTAGGACACCTGGGTAGTTCGTGTTTGTATTACAGTTTGAACAATTGATGAGCTGTGTAAAGGTTTTGGGCGGGGCCCGAAGGGGGTTGGCCCCTAAGGACCAACGCCCATATACTATGACCGTAGCCTAAAGACTAGGTGCTAATCCTCAAACTGACATCGCTGAGCACAAATGGTTACCGTGTGTTTCAATACGTGGTCACACATGCAGATAACCCAGAGTTAACTGCCCATCCTCAAACAGTTTCGCACACAATCTTATGCACAAACCGTTGCCTTAAAATTACGTTCACATGCGATGTTAAAGAAAACAGTTAAGGCATAGTTAGTCTGGTAGCATAAATGGTAGAGGCACCAAAATTGGCAGGCCTGGCATATTTGGTAGCCCTAACTGGCCCTTCTACATTTAGTTAACTGGATATCTTCTAGGGGCAATTGGCAGTTCTTCAATGAGCCATAACTTTGGCTAGGAATGTCTTTTTTGGGTCTCTTTGACCTATTGAAGAGATTGGCATAGGTTTCACAACTAATAGAGGTAATTTTCAAGTGATTTTGCTTCGTGCAAGTTCCAGGAGCCACTAGGGCCATATCAGTGATTGAGCTGTATTGGGCTAGGTTCATCTATTTGTGGTGAAACAAAAGCGTACTTCTCCTATAAGGAAACTTTTGAATCCATGAAGTTGTTTTCAGAAGCATTTGTAGACTTCTAAAGGCCGAGATGCTGAAGAGAAGTTCCAAGCATCCTAGAGCCAACCATGGGAGAAGCCCTAGATCGGGGATGCAATACTCATTTTGAGCAAATGAATAGTTATGTGTTTATGTTAGATATGTGTTGGAGACATTAGCAAAGGTTTTAGAGACATTTGAAGCGTTCTATAGGAGTTTGTTCCATTAAGAAGCTCAAGGAAGCTTAGTGCACCTACTGAAGGAATCAAGTCCAAGGGAGCCTAAATTTGCCTGCACAAAGAGGACAGCCATAACAGGGATGTATGTGGTTTTTCTAAACCCATAGGTTCATTCAGTAACATTTTTGAGTTGAGTGTGGAACTTGTAAAAGAATTCAAGCCATAATCGAAAAGAGCCATGTCCAGTTGACTGGAGCTCACAGGAGACGTAGCCCACGAGATTGGGGTGAACTCCTTATTACATTTGTTGTTATGTGTGATGTTTATTTGCTGCCTTATATGTTTGATATATATGTTTAATATCAGCAGAAACAAATCAAGTTAAAACACATAAACAGAAGAAAAGACATACACCTCTTTCAAGCTAAAATTCCGCATAATGTCAAGTTCAAGCAAGGTCTATTTTTAATTGAATCTGAGTGTTTACTTCTTATTTCTTTAGGCAAAGTCTGTAGAGGGCCAGGTAGCTTCTGGATCTCATCCTCTCTTTAGAGGTGACATATTCAGTCAATGCCCCTACAGTCTATCTCTATATTAGAACTAAGAAGTTCACATATTTACAGATTTAAACTTGGAGTATTTGTGCACTCATTTACATAAATGAAAATGGATACCTTTTATGCTTTTCAAGTACATTCCATTTTCAAAACAAAATCGTCGTGCTCGTCTCCCTGATTCTGACAGTTCAAATGACACTTAAATATGATTTTGTATGCTCAAGTTATACTTGGCGAAAGTTTTGGTCAAATTGGACGAAGTGGCAGTCACTAACGAGGCAACAATTTCGCAAAGGGTTGATGCACGGAATTCAGTGGTTGGAAAGGGAGAAGTTGTCACCTAGTTAATTTTTCAAGTAACCCTTAAAACTCGGCATAAAATTTTTGTATAATTGGTCTATATAATAGAAAAATTAAAAAAATATTAAAAACTGGGGTGGCACGCCGCAACCCTTGCCACCCCGCAATGGCCAATGGTTATATTATTTTAATGAAGGGTTCACACATGGTTAAACCTAGTTAACCATTGGAACATATGTATCGTATATATTAAAACAAAATCTAGGTGAGCAGCCATTAGTGAACTCGCCATCCAACCTTCCTACTACAAATGGCATATCAGTGGGGCGAGAGGGGTTTGAACTTGCCTGGCCAGCTAACTGACCCACCATCTAGGTGGCCCTATAACGGAACCTCAAAAAAAATACAATGCCTGATATATATATGGGATCAGCGAGGTTGGAACCCTTGACCACTCTCGTGTTATTTAACGTGCCAACCAATATGCCCAATGGATCTATTGGGATATCCGCCTATGGACTTTTATTTAAACCATACACATTTCCATTCAAACCAACGAAGAGTGGATCAAGGTGGGACAAACATAACTATGAATGGACCAAGGGGTCACAACCATAAAGAGGGGAATCTTTGGATTCTAAAAAGATTCCTTTGGGGTCCAAAAGTGCCAGTGTCATAATTTGGTAAATTTATAGTCGTTTTGAGATGATCTTGTGCCAAGAATCTAACAGTGATGTCCATTTCTACATCTGAGCTCTACATTTTTCATCCATGATAGAGATTTGAGGTATAAGGGTCTTTTATGTAAAGTTGATTATAGTTCATTTCTTTGTTTCCATTTAATGAAAGAAGGCCTCCCCACTTTGAGTAGGTCTTGAAGACGTAGCACGCATTGGGTGAACTTCGTAATCAAATCATTTGTGTGCCTTTGATCTCATGGTTTCTTTATGATTTATGCTTGTTTTTCCATGTGTTTAAGTTACTTATTTTTATGCTCTTTTATATGCAATTTTGTATGCATCCTTGAAGTAAAAATTCTAGATCAACGTTATAAACTCTTAAAAGTATGGTTGTATTCTATCTCAAAACACATATACTAACTTAGGAAAATGAAATGAGCTCTCATAGGGATATTAATGGAAGTTGATATGCAAGAGTAATTGAAAAATAGTTTCCAGATAAGAGGAGTTCGACACTCATAAATTTTCTTAGAACATTAAATGAAGGGAAGGAAAATTTCAAAAACGTCCTCAAATTTTCATTTGAAATTCCATGTCTGATTTTGAGTGTTAAAGTCATATGTACATTAGAGACACACCTTCAATGTTGTGTACTGCAAGTTGCAACATGTCATTTCATAATATTTTGGATGCTTACTTTCTAATTAAAAATTTATCAGTTCTCAGTTGGCCAATAACATTGGCATTATCGTTCCTCACATCTTCTTCCCTAGTGATATCACAACATGTGTGTACAAACCCTATCCATGGAAAACACCTAAACAATAACTTCAATCTGACAGATGAGATAAGACTAATCATCATCAAGGAAAGCTAACTTTGACTTTGTCTTTCTTCCAAGAATTCTAACACTAATCATGAACTCAAGCATTGGCTAAAAATTACGAAGGTTTATATTGATAATTTATATAGATGTGTATTTGTGTCACCAAATTGACATTATTGATTTTATTTAGTTTTCTTTTCACGATATAGGGTAACTAAAGGTATTAATAAAATTTCATGAACCAAGGGTTTTGGAACTAACTTTTTTGAGAACACATAATTTACAATAATAATGTTACAAATACTAATAGAAGAAATACAATCTCAATATAGGAGAATTATCTTGGACTCAGTCACTAATCTCTCAACCACACCTTAACCTATGAGGCTAGCAAGTTGGAGTGAATCTCTCAACCAACTAGGCCTCAACATACTCCAATTAAATAGGAACAAACTCCATGTATATTCTAACAATAAAGATCAATACAGTCAAGAGTGATCACACACATATATAAGCTAAGTAGAACATACAAAGTATAACACTCCTGTTTAAAAACTACTTGCCTTAATATTGATTTGTTGACGTCCTCATCTATATCTTTAATATGTAAACAACCATGGGTATTCCACTAGATAGTTCATCACAACATATATGATAATATTATATTAAAAATATGAAATTCTACATTATTAAAGTTTTATTAAATTTATAGATCTATATATTTTAATGTAATTAGTGCATGCATGCAAAACGAAATTATGTGAAAATTAGAAAATGTCAAAATAAAATATAACACACACACACATAAGACACAAGATATGCTTTGGGTAACCCTTTTGGGAGAAAACCTAGCCAGAAGATGAGGTTGCTTCACTCTCTTTCTCTGTCTAGAATTATGGATGCTGGTATAAAGAAATATGGATTGTGGCTAGCGGGATACTATAGTGCACAAATAATCTTTGTGTACTCTACCTCACATCCCTCTCAGCTATTTTCTCTTAGGTATGAAAGAAATGCACTTGAAATAATGGAATGCCTCTTCCTCCTAGTGGCCTTGTTATAACACAACATGATAGAGTACTAGTGGTTATGTTTGGCTATATCAATTTTTTACTAGAGTTACAATATAGAATCTTCTAGAGTCTTTTGCATCAAAACCATGTGTCTAGCCCCTTTTTTGATGAATAATGGGTGGTTGATGCGACATCCTCTCAAACCATGGTGATGAAAAGAGTGAGGTCAACTTATGAGTGACATAACGTTTTCATGCATACTCCGATCGACGCTTCTCTTATGGCATATGAAATATCTCTGTGTGTAGAATATCATGAAAGGATATCCCATGACAAATTTTTATCCCCCAAAAATGTCATTTGATGTCTCAAAATGCTCTCGAAAGGTTTCAGACCCCAGTTTGTCTAATTGGGTCCCACCAGGAAAAAGAGTCACGTGAGTTGATTCTTCCTCTTTTTCCACTCTGAATGCACCGAGATGAAATACAAACAATATAATAATCCAGTTTGGATCACACCTCCCCATTTTGGTAGTTTTTTTTTTCCTTTTGGTCCGCAAAAGATTCTATTGAATAAGGTGAGGAAAATTATCCTCCACCTTCTCTTTGGTGTACCATTTACACGGGGGCTTCACTAGGGGAGCCATACCATACCACGTGCGTTCATATTGGGGGATATTTATTGAGGAAGAAATGACACAATATATTGGGGGATATATAGGGGTAGAGGGTTTTTATATTGGCAAGTATAAAAAATGGTGCCTAAAGTTAATGAAAAAATACAAAAGGGTATAAAAAATGTTAATGAAAAAATTGGTACCTACAATATTTAGTGAAGGTAGGGGTTTTTAAATTGGAAAGATATATTGGGTTCATATTAGTAGGGGGTTAAATAATGTGATATTTAGAGGTATTTTCCAATATTTAGTCAAATTAAGGGTATTGTTTAGTATGTCATGGATGCACGTGATATGTCAGAGGTTCATTTAATGAAGCCCCCATGACCATTTATCTCTGCTTGGAAGTTGTCCCTTCAACCCAATCTCCCAAAGACCATTTTTTCCCATGTATTATAGTTATGGACCTCTTCTATAAAATTGTATATTCTTTCAAATCTTCCTTAACATTTGGTGCCAAATCCTCCAAAAAATGTAGGACATGTTCCTCTTCCTTTTCTAGCATGGAAGGCTCACAGAGTTTCAAACTATCTACATTCACAACTAAGTAAATGAACATATATGGTGGTAAATTGAGTCGATAGGAATTATCACCCACCTTTTCAAGTAACGTAAAGGGATCATATCTAAAGGCATTGATTTTTTTACTGGGCCCTTGCAACCTCTCCTTGTTCAACGATATCCATAATCCGTCTCTCACCATAACCAATTTCTTTGTTCAGTGCTGATCATGCCTACCCTTATACTTCTCCTTTGACTTCTATAGTTTTTCTTGTACTTGTAAATGGATATGCCTGATCTTCTCTATAAATTTTTCAACCGTCAAAGAATCTCCTGTAAGATCTTCCCTCACTCCTCCTTGCTGGCCATATATAATATCCAAAGGTGAAGGTGGAAAATATCCAAAACAAGTTTCAAATGGGGAATTTCTTGTATAAGTGTGGATTGCTCTATTGTAAGAATTTTTTAGATACTAGTGTGATCCATATTGGATCATTATATTATTTTTCATCCATATCGATGCATTCAGAGTGGGAAAATTGGAGGAATCAACTCACGGGATTATTTTTACCGATGAGACCTAGTTTGGAAAAAGAGGGTCTGTAACCTTCCCAGAGAATTTTGATGAATCAAATGACAATTTTTAGGTGTAAAAATTTCTATTTAATGTAAAATATTTTCTTGTTGTTCTACACTTATATATATTTCAATTGGTGTAAGAAACACGACAATCTTAGTTAGTACGCAAAACTTATGCCACTCAAAAGTTGAACTTCCTATTTTCACCACCATGGTTCGAGAGGATGTCATGTTAGCCCCCATTAGTCATGGAAAAAAGGGCTAGCCATGTGATTTTGATGTGAAAGTCTCTAGAAGATTCTTTATTCTAGCTATGGTTAAGAGATGATGTAGTCAAACTTAACCACTAGTAGGCTACAAGGTTGTGTTATAATCAAGCCACTGGGAGGAATAGGAATTCCTTTCTTATACTTGACCACCAAATGAAACTATTGTAAATACCCAATCCACTTGTAGTGCCTAGTCTGGTGTGGCTTACTCTAGGTATGTAAGTACTATAACAACTGGTGATTTGTGTGTAATAATATCTCCTTTCCCATTAGATAGTGTTTCCACTTCTCCACAACTTGCAACATGGCATAAAGCCCCTTGTCATAGGTAGGGTAGCTGAGAGCTACCCCATTAAATACTTCAGAATGGTATCATACATGCCTTGCTCCCTACATAAAGAAAATTCTCATACTATACCCACTCCCATTTGTCTCCACTTGAAAGGGTCGTTGCAAGTTTGGTAATGCCAGAACTAGTGCTTGAATGATCTTCTTATTTAGCCCTTCGAAACCCTTTTGCTGTCCTTTTTCCCTCTAGAAATTATTGCCACTTGTTGTTATGACATGGAGAAGTGCTTCTACCACTATAAATGAGGCTATGAATTTCCTCAGGTATTCTGCTACCCCAATGAAACTCTTGACCTATGAAACATTAGTAGGCGCTGACCATTTCATGATTGCTTCCATCTTCGAAGGATCTATATTTAGCTTTCCTCCACCGATCACATACCACAGATACACAAAAGAATACTACACAAACTCACACTTCTTGATATTTATTAGCAAGTATTTCTTCTTCAATGTTTCAAGCACCTACGTCAAATGTGAAATGTGCTCCTACTAGATAGCACTATATACCACTATATAATCACAATAAACAATAACAAATGAATCTATAGAAGGGAACAATACATCATTTATTAATCTCATAAAAATAGCTGGTGCATTATATAGGCCAAATTGTATGACTAACCAGTCAGACAAACCTTTATTGGTTTTGAAGGCATTCTTCTGGGCATCATATTTGATTCGAACCTAGTGATATCTAGACTTCATGTCAATATTTTTGAAGTATTTTTCTTGTTGCAACTTAGCGAGCATATCATCTATCCTACACAGGGGGTATCTATTCTTGAGCATGATTTTGTTCAATGCCCTGTAATCTATAAACATTTTCCATGTCCCATCCTTCTTTGCCGCAATGATGATAAATAACCCACATGGTGACTGGATTGAATGACACTCTGATCCAGTAATTACTACAACTATTTCTTCACCTCACTTGCTTCTATAATAGACTACCTATACAACCCAATACTTGACACTAGGGAGTCCGATAACAACTGGATCTCATGCTCTACATGTCTCTTAGGTGGTAACCCTTTAGGTTGTTAGAACACATCCTTGTATGCCTATAAAAACTCATCAAATCATTTTTTTCCTTAGTACACACCTCAAGGGATGCCTTACCACTTATTGACTCCTCTTCAGACTAAATTTATCTTAAAAAAAATAAAACATATGGATTGTTTGAATAGATTAATTTCTTGGCTTCATTATTGCTTACTAATGAAATTTTTGAGTTTCCTTTGTGCACATTGATGATGAACTATTTCCCATCCTTGACAAGTCATTACTAGCTAGATCTCCTCATGAATATTGCATCTCACATGTACATGTATGGAATCCCAAACAAAACTCCACATAAATCAAGGGGAACCACATCTAGATCTACTTCACCAATAAAATCAACATTGATAGCAAATCTAATTTTTCACTATTTTGTTACCTTCAGTTCAACATCCTTATTTACCCATCCTAGTGGATATGGGTTTGGATGATCATGAAATTCTAGCCCCATCTACTTGTATAGGTATTCTGCAGTTATATTCACCTCCAATCTTAAGTCCAACAATACACCAATCTTTGTCTTCTGACTTGTATCTTTAATTGAAAGAGTTTGGTCATTTATTTCACCTACTCTTGTAGAAGTATACACATATTCACCTCCTTCTGCACTAATGTATGGATTATCTTTTCATCCATATCCAAGTCTCTTTTAACTTGGTTTCTCCAATTTGTGACCATGAGATTCTTCTAATTATTATCTTTCTTTTTTTTCTTCAGCTTCAACTCTGGATGCAACTTCCAACACTTCTCCTTTGTATCACCACTAATGTTGTAGTGGTTGTAGTGGTTGTTAGGATCTTTCCACTGGTACGTTGTCGCTTCCATATTTTTATATTTTACCCATTTTCCCTCTTCTTTCCCTCCTTATAAGAATCATTCTCCTCCTTTTTCTTTGATCCACTTGATTGCACTCTCTTCATGCCTATGTCCTCTAGGTACTATGCCTGTACACAAGCCTTGTTGACCAATTTGGACAGGAATAACATAAATTGGTGACAAAGATGGTGGTGAAGGCCGCCAAAGACTTGAGGAGTAAATTTGGGTTCTTTGTAAAGATACCAAACATTATAGCCATGTTTTTGAAATTTTTGCTGTACTCATGCATGCTTTGGCCAGAATTTTGCTTGAAGTATTGCCACTAGATCCACTGGTCCTGTACGTACCCAATGGTATAAAAATATCACTTAATGATAGTTTTGAAGTCCTCCCACTTAATCATTGGAAGCTATCCCTCCAACCTCAGGGTCCTCTTGTGGAACTCCGACCAAGTTAGTGCATGTCCTTGTAATTTTAGTTGTGAAAATGAAATCTTGTGTCCTTCCTCAATTTGATGGACATTGAAATAAACTTCAAGTTACTACAACTGATGGCTTAGATTTAGAGTGTCGATCTCACCATGGTATGGATTGATATTGATTTTTTCTTCCATTTCAAATAGGGATTGATTCATGACACTCAAACCAAGTTGATATTTTCCAGAATCTTTGTTAGACTGGTTTTTCATTTTTTCCTGATCTCTTCATCCCCCTTCTGATTTTTCCTCTCGATTTGAACCCACATCTTCTCCAAATATCCCAATATTATTGATCAAGGCCACCATGAAAAGGGTACATTGTGATTTATATATGTGACTTGTTCTTTCAACCGTGAAAACCTACCTCTACAGGATCACGAGGGTCATTTATATATTCATTGTCCATTATTAGGGATTTACAATTTTCCACCCCACTTATCTAGATCCCATGAAAATCTCCACAAAATACCAAAAGAAGCATGCTCTAATATCAATATGATTTATGTCATGGATATTCCACTGGATAGTTTGTCACTACAAATATGATAATATTATATTAAAAATTATGAAATTCTACACTATTATAGTTTTATTAAATTTATAGATCTATAGATTTTACTGTAATTAGTGCATGCATACGAAAGGAAATTATGAAGAAAATAGGGAATGTAAAAATAAAAGCTTACACACACACACACATAAGACACAATATATTCTCTAGGAAACCCTTTCAGGAGAAAACCTGACTGGAAAGTGAGGCTACTCTACTCTCTCTCTTTATTTGGAAATATGGTTGTAGGTACAAATAAATATGGCATATGGCCTATGGGCCACTACATTGCACAAATCCTCTCTGTATTCTTTATCTCTTATCCCTCTTGACTAGTTTTTTCAGATATGGAACAAATTCACTCGAAAGAACACAATATCTCTTCCTCCTAGTGGTCTGATTATAACATAGCCCATTTTCCTACTATTGTATAAGTTTGACTACATCAACTCTTAACCAAAGTTATAATGCATACTCTTCTAGAGTATTTTACATCACAATCATGTGTCTAGCCCATTTTCACATGAATAACAGGGGTTGATGCAACATATTCTCAAACCATGGTGGAGAAAATAGGAAGGTCAACTTCTGAGTGGCATAAATTTTGTGTAGGCACACTGATTAGTGTTATTCTTATGTTGTTGGAAAGATATATGTGTGTATAATATCATGAAAATGTGTGATGCTAAAGAAACATTTTTTTATCCCCAGAAAACATTGTTTGATGCCTTATTATATGGAATTTATACCTACAAATAAGTATATCTTCCCTAAGTGGGTAGTTACACTTAGAACAACTGAAGTAAAGATGTTTAACATTTTTCCTACAATAAATAGATGAGATAAAGGAACCTACTTGTGGTAATTCACTTCCTTTGATCTCCTTTGATTTGCTCCTATCGCTCCTACTCAAACTAAATCCACTCAATTGGTACCTGCTAATATAAACAAAAGATTACAACAATCAAAGCATACAATCTATTTATTGTAAACAAATGGAATCAAGAACATTTGAACATACATTCATCATAGATATAGACAAAAGCATTGGAAAAGGAACAAACAACTTTATTGATTGATAGAAGGCGAAGTTTCACCTAATGTGTTTCAATCTCGTGTTACTCATCCAGCTTAGTCCAAACCCCCATCACACCAATAGAAACATCAATCCAGTAGCATAACATTATTTGACAATGATTTCAAGTCTCTAAAGCAACAATATTTCTATATAATATCTAAACTCCATCCCCCTCATCACTATGATGAGTGGTCAATTTATAGGGAAATGTAGGTGGTTTTCTCATAAATAGGGAAATGAATGGTTTTCCATAATTGGATAGTTAGTTTCCATGGAGAAAGGGATGAGAGGATAGAGGGTTGGATGATCCATAGCCTATCAAAAGTTGAGCTCATAGGAGGAGATAAGAGTTGGGCATCCTTCTAGAATGCTATAGAATTAAGGAATATTCCTATAATCCTATGGAATTTCACTCATCCTCACCCAACACAGGCTTATGTTGGCCTAAGTGCTCTGCAAGGCAAGTCTGAATGGGCCTACCTTCTATGCAGAGAAGATTCTCCTGACCAAGGGTGCATTGGTGTCGCAAGGAGGCCCTTTAGTAGGGTTTCAAACTAGGAAAATTTTATGGATGAAAGAATTCAATATGATGACTTGTCTAGGGCATGTAGCAACTGAATTAGGGTCTGATGAGCCCTATTGATACTGATCTGATTTTTTGGAGTGATGTGCCCAAATAATCTTATAACAGCTGCCCCCTAAAGCATGAAGTCAAAAATGATAATGTTGAGTGATATTCTTTATGATGTAATGAGGAGGATCTCAAGTGGATGGTGACTTGCATCAATTACAATACATAATATCATGACATATTTGAATTTTCATGAATTTCTTAGGGAAGGCATACCCATACTCAGCATATAAACCTTCCATTACATGTACATAAATCAGATAGTCACCCACAGATATAGACCCATGATAAGATTACCATCTGTGTAAAGCAATCGTACAAATGATTTAGTACTCTCCTAAAATCGCAGCCAAGTTGGATGAAACTAGATTCAGGGTCTTCTATCTTGTCAATCATTCACTCAAATATGAGTCTAACCATGTGAAAATGTGATCTGAAGTTGAACATGGGAAGACACTATCTAATTACCAACCAATGATGTAAGCTATTAACAGATGTGAGAGAAATCACCAATAATGATAATGATTCTCAAGGTACTATAGTACATTCTACATGGTGTCAACAGATGTTTTGATGTTGAACACCATACAAATTCTTTCGATCGAAGGCCTATGATGTCAACCTGTCACCGAAAGCGAAAAAATTGCCATTGGTGTATGCAAGCCTCAAGGTACTCGAAGGGTGTTTCTAAGTCAACTTCTTGGATAATGTGTTGATGTCGACAAGAAGCGACTTGTCGTAGGAGGGACTTGATGTATCCCCCATCAACGACATGAAACAAGTGTAATGATTTTGAAGACAAAATGTGACTGATGACATAATGTTCAAGAATCGCGGTCATGAAAATGAAGGTTTATGAGTATTGTAAAGGAGGAAGTTTACTGAGTGACTTCTCTTGAACATTTTGGCAATACTAAATGAATTGGAAGCAATGACTCAAAACCAAATTGATCGATGGTGTGATAGAGCATACGTATGATAACCATCAAGTAGATAACCCAACCCAAATAGTCAGAGAGGTGAAGTGAAATTGTCATGTTCAAGAGTGACTTGTTACCATAAAGTGATTTATCCTTTTTTCCCATTTTCCCTAGTCATTGCTAACCACTACCTCTTTAGTTTTTTAATAAGATTGAGGAGGATAACATATTCTTGTAGTATAATTCTGCCCTTTAGGTGAATCCATTGCTATGAGATGTTTTAACCAATCTAGCAAAGGTAAGACTCATTCTTCTCATGACGGACAAGTTTGTCACTATTTGATGCTTTAACAAGTTTCACGATAATGAGAACTCGGTGTTTTTCATATTTAGAGAGTTTGAAAAGGGACAAAAAGAAAAATCCACAAGTTATTTTTCGTAAATTTGTCTCTCAAGTCTGTAAAAGCGTAAAATAATACAAGAGAGAACCTCTTGACCATGTTCGATCAACATATTTCTTTTTTGTAAGCAATCTATTTCAGTCTAGAAAAGGGTTAAACTTATACTGAGTAGATTTCCTTTCCAATCCATTTATGATCTGAAAAGGACAAGCGCTCGACAATATTTTCATGTTTCAAGAGTCTGAAAAGAGCTTAAAGAGGACTCCACTTAGAGGAATGAGTGGTGTTTGGGATAATAACTAGCTTCGGTGATGTTGGAACTTCTGAAAATATGTTAACTTATGTGAAGAGGTTGGCTAATAAGATGACTCATTGCAACTGTTCCTCCAAAATGAAAAAAAACCAAGTGAAAGCATATGATCAGCGAAAGAGATGGTGGTAATAGACTAAAACAACCAAGGCTCATCTAACATAAATTAGCTGACAAAAATGACAATCACGAGATGTAAATTGGGCATGGGTTCATTTTTACACAAGCTTAAACCATGGAGAACTCTGCTTGGATTCGGTTTCATGTTTACACAACCTTGATATGAAAAACTATGCTTGCTATAAGTTTGTATGCCCCCATCATAATGACTCGATTCTAGGTGCATGGCCCCTAAGCTTCATTACATTCACCTAAGTAGACTACTCATGGCTATCATGTGGATGGAATGACGGTTCATTTACGATATCTAATCAAAGACTCGTGTTGGAACTTTGCTCTAGGGGACCTTGTTTCATTTTTTAATGAGCTTGACACAAGACAAGGAACTTTGCTTAGATTCCTTATTTGATTTCTTAACGAGCTTGACACACGACACAGAACTATTCGTTGGAACCTGTTTCATTTTTTAATGAGGTTGGCATAGTAAAAGAACTATCCTCATATTCCTTGTTTCATTTTTTAACAAGTTTGACATAAGACAAGGAAATATGGTCATGATTCCTTGATCACGACCCATAGGAGGTCATGAGTTCCAAGAGGTTCTCATCAGATGGGAGAACGATGCTCTGGAAGGGATATGTAGCAAGGAATCCATTAGAGAGGTCTTGTTCCATTCCCTTGAGTACATAATGCACAACATCATAGAATTCATTATCAGTTGATGTAGGCATGGAACGGGTTGCCACATAATTGAACCATGGTCGGGAAGGTACGAGTGGGACAAAAGGACCATTTAGGGAAGATGATTGACTAGAAAGCATATTTGGATCAGGAAATGAAAGCTTTTCAGTGGTGACAATTATGCCTTCATGTGGGAAACACATCACTCAAAAGAGTGTTGAAACAATAGCTCCCATGTCATAAACATAGTCGTGCCCAAGAATTAAATTGTAAACTAAAGGGCATGGGACTATCATCACATTGAGATAAACAATTTTTCCTCCCAGAGTAATAGGAAACTAAGGAAGGATCCTTAATGGTTGATTGGTTCCTCTATTAAAAGCCAACAGATTGTAGGTAATAGGCACAAGTGGCAGTGAACCAAGCTCCTGCTAAGCAGCGGAGGAAAGGATACTCATAGATGCATCTTCATCTATAATAGTTCTAGATATAATCATATTATAAACCTATACTATGATCTGGAAAGGCATATAAGAAGAAAGATGCCATCCTGCCAGTCAATTCCAATCAAAGGAAGTGACCAGACTACTAGGAGGGGGTACCATAAGAATGAGAGGATTACCCCCTTGAATTACGAGAATGGGAGGATTTTCCTCCTATCTTGATGGAACAGGAGGGTTGCCTCCAAGCTCATTGTAATCTGAAGAAACGGAAATAATCTGAGTGGTATTATACTCACTCTCTATGGGAAAGGTACAATTAACTAAAGGTGAAATTGTGTCAACTGTTTCCTTGACTTGTGACTGGTCAGGTACAGACTCACAGGATTCACATTCAGAGAGAGTGGGGTTGACCGACAGTTGACTTGGGTCAGTCACTTCATCAACTAGTGAAGGGTTAAGAGAGAGTCTCCTGTAACTATATGGAAGTCGCTATGGAGAAGAGGGATGGTTATCCGACACTTTTTGTTCTTCATCCAGATGGGGAAAAAGGTGAATGGGGTGATTCCCTTCGTATAACCTATAGGGAAACTTAACTTTACCCTTCTTTCCATGAACTTTACTACCACTAGTTGATGGTGTGTCACTAGTATGATCTCTAGAAGTTGACGAAATAGGATGACATGAACAAGAAGAGTATTCTTTTGAGATCCGAGGAATACCAGAAAAATTTCGACGAATATTGTCCTCCGTACAACTTTTTCAAGGATATCGAAGTTTGTGAGGCTTATCGGATAGTTTCTCACCAAAAGTTTCATTCGAAGCAATGGTTGCCTGGTTTCCCTCCTACTGAATTTTATTCTTCTTCTTCTTCCCTTTCTTCTTCTTATCATACACCTGGTTACTAGTGTTAATACTTTCACTAGGCGAAGAGGAAGAAGGGGAGGAAGAAACAATCGATAAGGAAGGTAAAATGTCAACTTTAGCATCAACATGAGGTTGATTTTGTCTACTTGTAGGAATATTCAGTTGTGGGGCCAAGGAGTTTGAGAACAACCATACTCACAAGCCGATGGCAAGTCTTGGAAGGGACAATGTAGCTATATAATGAGCACTAATATTTCTGAAAGGAGGAAAAGGACTAGGATTCCTATCAAAAGGAATTCCTTGATCGGTAGAACCCAGAGTTGTTGCCATATGTCTCAACCTAAGATAAACTAACGAGTGACATGGAGGATATTATCTATGGCTAGTTAATTTTATTTTAATCAAAATAACATAAAAAAAAGAGGGATAATCTAGGAAAAAGAATTACTAAGTAAATGTGAACTGCAATATACTACCTCAGAGGAGCCAAGGACTTAACATACATGTAGGTAATCTCCTCGAATTCCATTTTTAGTGTATCACAATATACAAGGTCACAGACTCGGTTACCTATGGATGGATAGCAACCTAATGTAGTCCTCGCAAACATACCTCAAAGTATGTGGAGGCCCAATCTGTATTAGCGTTGTCTAATGTGAAACCGCATAGTGAGAGAATTACCTTATACTTTTTGTACGATAACACTGCCTGATATACTCGAAAGTACATCGATGAGCTATGATATACTTACATATGTGAAATGAGGTATCACACTCAAAATGTATCACCGACCATTAGAGAGAGTTGCTATGTTTAATGACACCGTAACACATCTCTAGCCTAGACCTCTAAATGTTATGGGTTAAGTTACAATGCTCCATTAGGTTAACTGAGATAAATTTTAGTTGATCTAGTTTAAAGGTTTACCTTGTGATGTTTCTGAAACTCCTAGAATGCGACTGTGATGAGAAACATTCTTTTAATTTGATTTAAACAATGAAAACCATAACTAAAAGGGATAGAGCAATCAAAATATCTAAACAAAGAGCATAGAGCACATCTAATGAAACTTTCCCTATACTATTCCTGTGAGCACACAAAAACTTCTAAATGCATATGCATGTTTTTTATTTTCATTCCTTTACTGTTTATATGAACATAAAGAAACTAAATACACAAATGATCAATCAATGCTTTTCACAAGAAATGAAGACTTTACGATAGTTTATTTTTGAATGTAATGAAGACTTTATGAAAATTGTTTTTCAGAAAATTAAACACTAACCAATGTAAGCTAACTTTGACAATGAATTGATAATGATAAAGAAATCCCTTAAGAAACACTAAAGAATCAAGGTCAAAGTAGGGCTAGGAGACGAATTGCAAACTGATTTCAGAGACAAAGAAAAGAATTGATCTTCAACAAACAACATCGAAAGAAACTTTGGAAAAAATGAAGAAGAAGATGGGTTCTCTGGCTTGACAGGGATCAACGCAGCCTTGGGTGGGAGACAATGCATTGTAGAGCAATGTCTCTAAGCTAAGGCTACTCTGCAGTGCACTGTGTCAAGAACAACACTGTGTTGATGCCAGAGAGAAAAATCAACAGACATTTAAGCACATCATTTTGACCAAAACAACGTCAAAATGATTGAAAATAGATAAGTGAAGTCAAGTAAACTCACTAGGATGTAATATAATAAGGGATAACTACTAGGAATGATGGTCATTTCCTAGCAGAGTCACCAATTTGTTATACAAAATTTATACCTATGAATAAGTATATCTTCCCTAAGTGGGTAGTTACACTTAAAACAACTGAAGTAAAGATGTTTAATTTTTTCCCACAATAAACAAATGAGATAAAGGAACCTACTTGTGATTCTTCACTTCTTTTGATCTCCTTTGAGTTTCTCTTGTAACTCCCCCTCAAACTGAATTCGCTTAATTGCTTCCTGCCAACATAAATAGAATATGACAACAATCAAAGCATATGATCTATTTATTCTAAACAAATGGAATGCATAACATTTCAACATATATTCATAATAGATATAGACAAAATAATTGGAATAGGAACACAAAACTTTATTTATTGATAAAAGGAGAAGTTACACCCAATGTGGTTCAATCTCATGTCACCCATACAACTTAGTCTAAACCCTCATCACACCAACAGAAAAATCAATCTGGTAGCATAACATTACTTGAAAATGATTTCAAGTCTCTAAACAAAGAGTATTTCTCTATAATATCCAAACTCCAGCACCCTGATCACTATGATGAGTGGTCAATTTATAGGGAAATGCAGGTGGTTTTGTCTTAAATAGAGCATTAAATGGTTTTCAATAATTGGATAGTTAGTTTCCATGGAGGAAGCGATGAGAGGATGAAGGGTGAGATGATCCATAGTGTTATGAACCAGCTCAAGAAAAGATAGAAAAGATAGATCAACACCTTAGAATTCAGCCTCTTCGACGGGGCAACCTCCTTTACATTACAGAAATGAACAATTCTTGGATGATACAAATGAAAAAACCTCCTTTCTATATATAGGAGTCTAACGAGTCACAATATAACCCAACCAACCTAACAATAATAATATAAAGCCACAAAAATAATAATAGATGGATTCTATGGGGCACAGTAATAACAATATGGGGGCAATAGGGGCACAACAATATTAATAAGGGGTACAACTATAATAGTAATGGGGTAATCACTACTAATATAGGGACCCAACATGCCACTCTCCTTCCCCGGATGCGGGTGATCACGTGGCGTGAATGGCGGGTGGCGAGTCACATGGGCAGATGTCAGCCTGGACAAGCCACCACACACCACCAGGCCAGGACAATTAATGTGCAGGGGAGCTCAGGTGAGGTGAAAGACCGTTCGGCCTCAAGCGAATTGATGAAGATCGGGACATTCTTGGGGAAGGAAGCCAGGGTTCAAGCGCCTTTCAATGCGCGTCCAGGACAGAGGATCATGGCGCTCCATAAGAGCGTTGTTCTTCCGCACAATGCGCAGATACCTGAGCAACTCCTGAGGGCTACAGAGCAGAGGTGCAGGATCTTAGCAGAGGTTCAGGTGAGAGTATTCAGAATGTCTGATGGGCGCAGAGGTGGTTCGAGGGGCAGAGGCGTTCCGCGGGGCCGTCCTGCAACATAGAGGATAGCCACTTCACCAGCTTTCTCTGTTGACATCCCTCAGATCTCTGGTAGCAGCTCGCATCGAACCACCAGTCGGAAAACTGGACAAGGAATAGGAGAACCCCTAGACTGTGGGCATTTGGAACATCCCGCGATCAAATATCGCATACCCTGCACCCTGGAGAACAACACGCTGATCGTGTCCGTCAGTGTTGAGCACTGCAGTGACTTTCGCGGGCCATGGGAAGGTCTGACGATGCCCAGGATGGATATGGAGGTGCCTAGGGTGGATTTTCGGCCACCTCCCCATGCAGAGGAAGCTGGAACTTTGACAATGCTGCCTGCCCAAGGAGGAATTCAACCAATGGAGGTGGAAGACAAGAAAGAACAACGGTCAGCGAAGGAGGACGAGCCGTATGAGACAGATGAAGAATAACGCTGCAGTCTCTCCGCCCTCTCGGTTCTCTGTTCATCCTTTCTTTGTCTCTTTCCATGTGTCTGCTTATCAGAGTGTCTATGTGTCCATATCAGTCCATGTGTCACTGTAAGTCTATGTGTCGATCTTACTATGAGTCGATTATGACAGTCTACGAGTCCTTGGTGTCAATTGTCCAATGTGTTGGCTGAAATGCCTACTGTGTCGGTTTTAGGTCGGTTTGGCAAGCAGGAAAGGAATGGTCATTTTGACAGAAAGTCATGAGAAATCTCCACGGAGATACAAGGCCTCGGCCTTTTGTAATTTGAATGTAAACTTTCAGTTTTTGTAATATAATTAGCATAGTCTTACGCATAAAAAAAAAAAACATGCCACTCTCCTTCAAAAAAAAGCGTTGTCCTCAATGCTTGAGTAGCTCTGGATACTTCTGTATAAAATTCTCATCCTCCCATGTGGAATCTTCAGCAGATAAGTTCTTCCACTTGATAAGATACTCCAAAATTGATCGATTTTGTAGCTGTCGAGTTCTTGTTTCTATGACTGCTTCCGGTTCCAATATAATTTTTCC
>APFE030736087.1:63656-82380 GCA_000404065.3 Pinus taeda | reverse complement strand
TTTTTACTTTTTGCAGGATTTCAAGGGCGGTGAGTTTGCAGATCAGATCTGTACGTTTTGGTTCAAGATCTGAAAAATATGATTGCAGATCTGTATTCCTTGTGAAAAAATAGCCGATTTCAAAAAAAAATCGGTTGAATCGGAGTCCGGATGAAGGAGATATCGCTGATCTAAAAATCAGTAGGGTTGGAGACAATTTTTCGGGGCAGCGAATTTGTGGCGCAGATCTAGACATCTTGGTGCAAGATTTGCAAGACCTAATTGCAGATCTGGAATCTTTTTGAAAAAAAACCCAATTTCAAAAAAGAAATCAGGCGAATCAGAGTCCAGATGAGGGAGATATCGCTGATTTAAAATCAGCTCTTTTTGCAGAAATTTTAGGTGACAGCGGGAGAGTAGCGGCGCAAATGTGGAATTCTAGTGCCTGGATTAGGATTTCTATCACATGGGCAGATGCACAATGATTGTTCCATTTCTAAAAACAGGTCATAATAAGGATTCTGAGCAATATTGACGAAACTGTGACAATTTCAAAATTTCGCCAAATTTTTTTTGTGATGGTGTACCTAGATCAGAGTTCGAGGGACTTGTATAAATTTGACGATTCTCACACATCAACATGGCTAGCACAAATGGAACAGTATTTCAGATTGAATCATATCCTAGATGATTGGACTAAGCTTAGGGAGGGGACCCAGTACCTGGACAGTGAACGACGGCTAGGGGCGGAATGGCATCAGCGTTGCAAGGGACCTTTTCAGAATTGGGATGCCTTCAAAAAATCTCTTATAGAGTGCTTTGGATGTAAATCAAATCTTGTGGATAAGCACACACAGACAGACACACAGCCTAGCAAAGATATTATTTTTACAGGAAAGAAGGAAACCAAGGAACCAAAAGGGTTATTTTTGGCTGGTATCTCAGTATTACAGGTTCATGGATTGATTCAGAAGGAGAAAATCATTGTGTCTATCAATCCGAGTTGCAAACAAAATCTTATAAATGTCAACTTGGCAAAGAAATTGCAAGTCCCAACAAAACAAATTGAACATACCCAGGTTGATAATGAGGTTATTCAAGTGTACAAGGATTTGAAGATTTCTATGGATAAATATGTGTTGCATGGTAATTTTTATGCCTCAGAGATGGATAATATGGATGTTGTTTTGGGATATCCTTGGATGGAATCCGTGGGTACTATTAATATTAATGTGCAGAAGAAATTCCTGAAGCTATGGTATAAAAAGAAGAAAATTACATTAAAGGATATTTCCATCCATAAACAGGTAGAGCACATGGAGGCTGAAGCAGAAGATGTTCAAGGGACTGACATATCAGATGATGAGCCTTTGATGATCGACAATCAAACACAAACAGAGGTTGCAGAAGAAACGGTTACAGGTGATGATACAACAGAGGAAGGCTCAGTGGCTGAAGTTATATTGAAAAAGAAGACACCACAATAGGCCCTACAGCAAGGTGAAGTCAGGCAAAAGCCATCATGGGTTAAAACTTCAACATATCATCACCCACATCACCCCTCAAGACAACCGTCAAGATGGCAACCAAAGAGTCACATGACGGATACAAAGGAGAGACGATCCACCTACTACACCTCAACACAGAAGAGCGGCCACCGTCAACTTCCATCTCAAGCGAGCGAGGCACCAGCGAGATCGAGGGTTCACCTTTCTCTTGGATGGCTAGATGCACGTGCTTGGTATCAGTGGAATACTCTTTTGAGTAGATCTTATTATTTTTGTTCTTCTCATGTTTCGGGGATGAAACATGCTAAGGGGGGTGGAATGTTATGTACCTAGGGGGGGTAATATAGGGTACCGAAGGAGGTACCAAAGGTTATAATGTAATAATGGGATGGGCCATAGTAATAAATAAGGTGGTTAACCCATGTCATGTAAGGGACCACAAGTAGTAATAATGATGTAAGGGGCCCATGGTGTTAGTTGATGGTATGAGTAAACCATGGTATTGTATGTATGAGGCCTATATAGAGGCTAGAGACTCCACATGGAGAGATATGAAGAGAAATTGTCTTGTATGAACAAGCATATGGCTTGTGGAGTATTCTCCTTCCTTAAGGGGTGAATGTATGGTGTTGCCCTACCTTAAGGGCTTGATATCAATAAAGCAACATTTCTATCTATTTCTATATTATTTCTGGGTTTATTTGCATTATCTTATATTTTAATATCAGATATTTAATATTTCCGGGTTAGATCTACAACAAGTGGTATCAGAGCTATATTTCTGGTTTAGATCTACAACAGACTAAGCTTAATGCATTCCATTTTACAAATATCAAGGAGATTCAATAGATCACATGATTTCACTTTACTATGTATATACAAACCACAATATTGGCATCTCCATCTCAGTGATTGTCTTGAATCTCCATGCTTTACTTGTCATTTGTAATAGTAGATAATTCTAACCAAATAACCACAATTACATATTGAGTTACCTAGGATCAATATGTAAATTCAAAACAATACCAGCAAGAGAATTAGTCATTTCCTCCACGACTATGTCAAACCTTCCTTGCATTCAATTTTGATGGCCCTTCCTCTCCAATTACGAGAAACATATTAATTTCCTATGAATACGAAACAACTTTTGCCAACACATTCAGATAGAATTTGCTACTAGTAACACTATATAAGTGTTTTCCTCTCTTCTTCCATTCCATTTTACACAGCTTATGGCAACGTATTTAGACACAATTTTTTCTTTCATTCCATTTTACCTCACATTCCCACACCATATTTGTATAATAAGTCGAAACTCTCAAGGAAGGTAAGATTCTTCACATGACCATGCTACAATTGTGTGGCTCCTCAAAATGCTCAGTCACATAGAACTATTAATTAGCAAGCTTGAGTCCATTCTAGAAGTAAATTTGGTGTTATGGTCATCAACCAAAAATATAATCAGTTTCCTAATGTCTCTACACTTACAACTAATAATTTGGCATTAACATGAATTATCTCTAACATTACAACCAATGAGATAACCACAATACCAAGGGAGAAAGAGAAAATGTAAACTGAGAAACTTCCTATGTCCAAAATATCATTGAACATTTCAAGATGTGAATCTCTAACTAGGTGGCTTTTAAATAAATGAAAAAACAATGCCAATGAGGAAAAGTCAAACAAATATCCCTCAAGAGGAGACCATAAGAAGGAGGTGTTTACCACTTTTATTAATCAACAATGCACTAACAATAATCTTAATTAACCCTATTAGTCACAATTAACCTCATTATTATATTATGTTAATTTCTTATTAGTTACGCTTAATAATACTAATAAGATTAATTGTAACCAACCTCCTCCCACATTTACCCAAGCTAACAGGTCCGCTGGGGTAAATATGTTACGAGAGGCTACTATGATGTGATTCAACTTGCTATGTACAGTTACAGAAGTGGAACCAACACAACACAACTAATTTGACCTTCTACGCATGCTACAGAACCCTTAGGAGCCAACCAACCCTTCGAGGTGATCAACCCTTGAGACAACTTAACATCTGACTAAGAGGGAGCCTTAGCCTCTCTAAGGACATGGACATGCATGTAATTGGGACCCTCAAATCATTCTGACATCAAGGGCATGCTAGTGACTAGGGACTATTTTAGCTAGTTCTCAGCCATTGGCTCCAAATTTTGTGCCAATTTTTAAGGGCTAGGTCATAGGCCACTGCCCAGAACTTGATGAAACTTCCAGAAATGAAAAATGACATTGAAGAAATGATACTAGTGAAAATAATTGAACAAAGACTAGACCTAACACCTACTACCCTTACAATAATTTCGTTAAACATGTCACAAATATGCATTCTACAGGTCTTATCAACAGATTTGAGGATATGGGTCTCATACTTATTTGAGAATCGCCAAGAAACATTGATGCCTTACCAGAAGAACTACATTATCATCTATTAGGTCATATATTCACTATACATTAATTTACTGCTCAAAACATGATGAGAGTCATACATCAACTCTGTGATAAAACATATTCATAACCAACATATAACCAACATAAATAATAAGGATATAACAACCATTGAGACCACATATTAACTATTACATATGAAATACGAAGGAGAAGGAGCTCTTATTAATGAGTGCATAGGCCAACTAGGTATGGGACTTCGACCTACTGCTCGAGCATAGATTGGCTGAATGAAATATAGCTTTCATCCAATCACCCTCATTGCATATTCCAAGCTTGAATGTGGGATCTCATGAAATAAATCAACTCTAACCAAATCAGGGCCTCTAGAGGCCAACCTCAATCCTCAACCAGTGATTCAACCTCACACCCGGGCATCACTAACTATCACCAGATTTATCTCTACCCAAACTATCTAGGTCTCTAGAGAATTTTTCAATCAGGGCTTCTAGGACTAGTAACTAAACCCAAGATGTTACAGGGCTTGGAGAGCATTTTTCCAACTAGGGTTCTAGGAGCTGATAACTCAACCTACAGCCAAAGGAACATGAGAACCATCCAGAAAACAAAGATAAAACCCACAGAACTATGGATATCCAGGAAATGGTAAGGCTAGAGAAAACCACTATGAATATAGGAAATCTTCCAGCCAATGATAGATCATAACCAATAAACCACCTGGATATGCCATGCATGTCAAAACTAGCAAGGAAGTCATACACGCAACTCTGTACCACCACGAAAAACCTACTTTTGCTACTTATCCTGATTTCCTCTTATGATTTCCTTCTCTTCTACTACCTTATTGCTCCAATACCAAGTATTCCATACTCCTCCAAGAGTGCTCCAAGAAAAATATAAGTGTCCAAGAGTATGAGAGAGATAGAGTAGAAAATGAGAGTTCCAAAACTGAACTAATAAAATTCCATAGACTGATCCTCATAAGCCTTTTAATCATTGAGACCTATAATTTATTTATTTTTCATTATTTTCCTTCATTTTCCTCATCACACGCAACCTATGATCTTTCACATCCCTTTTCTCCTCTTTCCTTTATTTTCATAAATAAAATTCCAATTAATGCCACTTTTCCTTTTCAAATCATTTTCCATTGCCTTTGCCAATATCCTTCCACCATAATAACCAAAATGAACACCCACTAAGATGTTTCTCCCACCATTCAACTATAAATACATGTATCATGACCTAGGTCTTATATTTTCTTTACATGAATTTTTTACCACGGTTGTTAAATTAATAATTCTTGGGTTTATATAACCATTAACCCTACTAATATTATTATTTTAGTTTCTTATTACTTACGGTCTTGGATACTATTTTTATTTCATTTGTAATATATCTATTTGGTCGTCTATTTTCCTTGTTTTTTTCCTTAATTCCTAATATCATTATTTATTATTTTTATTCTAATTTTTCCCTATTTATACTTTAGCTTATTAATTTGAGTAATATTGCTCACATTATATTTGTCTTATTAATATGAAGAATCATATTAATTAATTGTTATATATATCCTGTTTCTAGGGTTTTGACTAGTTTACACTTTTTATCATTTATTGACTTTACATTTATCACTTTTTTGACTTTTTGTGGATTTCTTTCTTAGCATCTCCACCTATTTATTCTATTACACTTTATCAAATTTCTTACAAATGTCTTGAAGATGAGCCACACTTGCTGGCTTGAAATGTTGACCTAAATATCATAGTTTGATGAATCCAAAAGAATAAAATCTAAACTATTCACATCAAAAAGGCCTTAACTAAGATGTCATAATAACTATCGTAAAGGAAGCATACAAAAGGCTTTAGTTAGATGCATTACATATTTCATTCAAACATCTCATAAAACTTTATTTGGGGTGATTTATTGTCTCCACTATACTCTTGATTTATAAATCTTGCAGGGACACATCAAGACGATTATCTCTAAGGCACTACTACAAAAAATATCTTTAGAGAAGTTTAGGCTTGCAATGATCTTGCCAAAACTGCCACTAAACCATTTTTTAGGGAATTAGGGGTGGTTTTTGAACCCTCCCCCTCCCCAAAGACATGAAATCTTAACTTTTGTGGGGAGGGTGACAAGGGGTTTAAATGAGCCCCTTTAAATATATATTTCATGGAAGTGTTTTGACAACCCCTTGCCCCGAAAGGTCATGAGAATTTAACTTTTGAAGGTGATTATTGAAACTCCCTCCTCCCCGCGAAAGTCATGAAAAATTAAATGAATTCCCTAATTATATTTTTCATGGCAAGTTTTTGAAAACATCCCAAAAAAAGTCATGAGAATATAACTATTTTGACATGTCCCCTCCTAAAATTTATGAGAATTAAACTTTTTTTAAAGTATATACTATATATATATATATATATATATATATATTATATTTCTTCTTCAATTTTTCAATATATTTTATCGTGTTAAAAAGTATTAAGGGGGACATCAATCCATATGAAGGAAACAATACAAAAAATAAACTCCAATGCAAACTCCAACATCCATAGTAAGTTTTCTAAGTAATTTTATTTTATTATTTCAATATATTTCAAATAATTATTCATTAGGTAAGTTTTGAAATTTTGTAAATAGTGTAATTATTTATTTCTGGATCACCTTCTTATTTTAATGCATCTTTCATTGTCTTATTTATTGGCAAGATCAAGAAAAAAGTACTATGTTTCCACTATTTGCCCAATTAGGGTTGGAAGGAAAGAAGTGAAATGTCATTGTGTTAAAATTTTGGGAGAAAGTTGCAAGAGTGACAATACAAAATACTTTCCCAAATGAAATTATGCATTGTGAACGTCTCCACGAATACTATTATATTGTGAATCCCATTGAGATTTTAGGACCTCAGTTGGGAGATATAACTCTCCCTTGTCTCAACGGTTCATTAAGTACTCCCAAAATTCTATATAAATGTAAAGACTATCATTCCGAAATGAAAATAATATTATTATTAAAAGATTTTAAGTTTTCTCCAAGATAATTAAATCCAAGATCTCAAGTTGAAAACTACAACTATATTAATTCTTTCCTTTGAACACCAAATGAGTGGTTTAATAGAGGAAGTATCCCGAGTAGAAATCAACTACCCTCACACGAATTTCAAAATTTTGAAATACAATAGTGAGAAAGGGCGATATTTAAGGCAGTAGTCTATAACGCGACTTTTTGAAAGCTTTTCCGGCGGATTTTTCCGGTCAAAATCCGGCAGCAATCCATTGGAATCCCAAGTTTGATAGCTAGTTTCCGCACAATCAATGGCTCCCAGGGGTTTTTTAGGGTGCTGAATCCAAATATGCAGTTAAAAAACCATTTTAACTGCTAAAAATCAAGATTTAACCTCATTTCTTCTGCCGGATTCCGTCAACAGAATCTCCAAAAAGTCGCATTATAGACAACTCCATATTTAAATAATATCTAGGGCGATAAGCCACATGCTCTAGTTCAACAAAATTTCCTTCAACCCCGATTATTGCTATAACCACAACGATCAATCTAATAGAATAATGGCTAAAACATAGCATTGATGATATAGAATAAGCACCATGGACTACAAATAACGAGGGGAAATGACTCGAATGCAAGATTCTTACCTTTTATATGTGAGATTCTTGAAACTATTGTTTCGATATAGCCTTGCTAATTGAACATCAAATCATTGATATGAACTATGTTGGGCTTGGAGTTTTGTTGCGATGGCGTTCTCTACCGAACAATTTGGGTTGGAAAGCCATGTCGAATGCATAGATGGTTGAAATTCCAAAAGGAATGTGAGTGGGAAAATGTTTCATTTCTCTTCAATTTTTATGTAATAAAATGTTGTTGTAAGGGATATACCACAAATTAAAGGAGAGAGGAGTGGAGTGGGGTTGAAAAATAAATGAAGCACATAGGAATGGTGAAGAACACCTTGGAGTGAGGATCTTCTTTTTTTTTATCAATTATTATGTTTATAAATCTCATTAAATGCATAGATAAGGATCACAAGCTAAGTGTAGAGTTGAAGGGAAATTAATTAACACCCTTGGGCAGTGATCCAAAAATAAAAATGAACATTTCATTAAAAATATTGCAAGATATTTTATATGTTTTAGGCTATGGATTGTGGTTGTAAATGCGCACAAACTTAACTTGAATTTTTTTTTACAAAAATGAGAGATGAAAAATGCAACACAAAACAAGAGCAAATTGATAACGAAGTTCACCCATCTTGAGCTATGTCTTTGGGTCCAAATTCTAGTGGTAAGACCTTTATTAAAATGCTCAAATGATCATATCATCAGTTTACAAGCTTCAAACTGAAAATATAATACTTCCATGCTACTCAGAACACTAAAAAAAAACCATCTAAGATCTTCTTGATCTCAAAAGTTAAGAAATGAGAAAAATATGTCCTCCATTTTCACTATAAACATCTCTACAAAACTAGGTCCTTTATGCAAAAGTTTCTACAAAATCAACCCAACCCAACTTGTTGGGTGCTCTGGTTAACTTCTCGTAAGTCGAGGTTCAATTTACAATTATTGGCGCTTTTTGTTGCAAAATTTTTGGTATGAAAATTTGAATTAAACACTAAGAAATTTAATGGTCATTGGCCCCTTGTAAACCCCGCTTCATCATTCATATGGCCACATAGGACCATGGGTCACAAGCCATAGCCCACGCGCCCTCCGCCCTTCCATTGTGGTTGTATACTGTCACATGGCCTTGGGCCTTGGGTGTGGGTGGTGTACCATGCACCTCGCTCCCAACAACTATGCTAATAGTTCTATGTATGGCAAAAACCTTGGGCTAGGTTAGTTTGGTGTGCCCCCAACCATCATTTTCATTAACAATAAATATAAAATGTGGACCATGATTTAACAAGCAACCTTATAGTCTGAATGGTTGGGCAGGTAGTTTGTTTAAGCGTGGTTGTTGGGTCAAAACTTATGGTCTATTAATAAATTTTTTGGCACTCATTACTAGGCCATGTGGTGGCTTTTGATAGGGCCAAGTGGCAGCCTATGATTGGCCCACATGGTGGCTTATGATTGGCCCACCAAATGTCCATACTAACCAATCAGAAAATGACACATCACCACTCCATAAAACCTAAACAATCGATGATGTCAACACCACTTTAGCATACAAGGTACATAGTGCACTGTGCACTTGGACTTTTTTTTACTATTTTCCCAAAACTTCTGAATGCAATAACTTTTTCATATAATGTCAGATTGAGGTGATTCAAGCATTGTTGGATTTATAACGATGAGCACTACAATTTGGTGCTTCTTTCAAGAGATTTTGATCACTTTCAGTTTTTAGCATATTTTTGATTCCCTAGACCAAGTGGCTCTAATGTAGAGGGTTAGGAACAATCCACATTAAATGCAAGTGTGGATCCAACAAAATATCCTTAATTTACTCTTCCATTTATTATTCTCCAAGGATAGGCTAGGTGTATGGTAGCCCCAAGGTTTAGCTTAAGTACCATTGATTCAGGTGTGAGATCTCTCTCCTCGTATTAGTGAGGTCACAAGTTCAATTCTCTTGATCCTATAGGGGAAAGATGGTCGGAACATGGCAATTGATGCTCTATCTAAATTACCATCAATGAAAGGAGGTGAGGTCTTTGGAAGTTTCCAACACATATTTCTATGTAAAAGAATTCCACACATTAGGTGGGTGCTCTCGATGCACTTTAACACCATCGACACAAGCATCTATGTCACACAAGATCTTCTTTACTCTATTGGAAGACTAATGTTGAAGGAAAAATATATGAAATTGGTGGATAAGGAGAAAATCTGCTTCTCTATTGGGTATGTGTTATATTCTTTCAAGGATTAGAATCAAGTGCAACAATGTCGAGTGTAGCGGGGCGGTCACAATGGGTTTGTAGGGGGCCGGTATCCACCCTGCATAGTGTCCAGAGTAGTGCCCCATGAATTTCTTTATGTGGACCCAATAACAGTTGGGCAGACCCAAATATGGTGGCTGAACAAGCCATGGTTTTGTGCATGAGGTTTGCACATGCTTTTGGGCATGATGCTTTTCTTCCCATGATGTTTTGTAGATCTCATCAAGGAAACTATAATTATGTTCTAATACAGAGTTAATGGATTGGGGTATATGAATGCTTCGACATGCATATACATGGATTGTAACATTTAAATGAATATAATGAAAAATCAATCTGGTAGTCTCCATTTTGGTATCTAGCCGAAAATCTTTGTGTATATTTTTTTTATATTCTTGCCATTCTTTATTTTTCTTTTTGAATAATTCATTTGCAGGAAATTTATGTACAGGGTTACAATCTAGGTTATCATTAAAGGTCCATATTTTGATTGAATGGAGTACAATCAATTCATCTGAGAGTATTTGGCATTGGGATGTAATTGTTAGAGGTCTAATTAGTAGGATAGAATGGTGGCTTCTTGTTAATAGTTGGGATGCATGGAATAAGGTAGGCATGTCATGAAAATGACCAAATCATTTAATTTTGAAAACTCTAAGATGTTATGTAATACAAACCCTTTATAAACATAAAAATAGATATTAATTATCCCCAACATAAATATATTATTATTTAAATCCTTAAATTTATCCGCACACATTACTACTTATTCTAGACATATTTTAAAATGAGATAAATTATCAGTAAACATACAAAATTAATTTATCCAAAAAAAAAATCAAAATTATTTAGCCCTTGATCACTATAAACCATGAACACGGAGTTAAAAAAAGAATTAGTTAGACTCGTCCCCTACTTATAAAATTTGAATACCATTGCCTGAGCACATATTTCCTCCGTGCATAATCATCTAGAGGCAGGAATTAAAGTGGTTTCAATTTAAAAACTAACTTTTCTATCAAACCCTTGATTTGGAGTCAATGAAGAAGAAAGACAAAGAAGTTTTAGTCTACTCATTGAGTGTTGTGCTAGATGGCTTCATATTCATTTCTTATCTTGGAAATAAAGGATGCTTTAAGTAGTTTAATAGAGCTTGGATTCAACTCTGTGACCCACAACCAAATTTTAATATAAAACCATGATACCGTCCCCAATATCTACCATTGCTACACTTAATACATGACCCAGGAACATGGTTGATATGCATGTATGCATCTGCTAATTTGAAGTTGAATTTGTGAGAATGAGATCATGCTTTAGGGGTTAGGATTTATGTTTTCTCACCAAAATACAAGAATGAGAAGGAAATGACGGTCTGCAAAGGCCCATAGGTGCTGAAAAATAAGGAGCCACATAAACAAATTTGTGGGAAAATGTTAATTCTACTTAAAAAAATTCAAAATATAATGTACACCGCAGGAACCCACGATTTCTTTTTGAATGATATTTCCAGGCCCAATGCCCAATTTACCTCAAATTTTTCATTGCTGACAGTAATTTTTGCTGTAATAGGTGAGATGGACACTGTATGTGGTGAGATCATTGTGCCATGTTTTATAATGCCTCTAATGAGATTTGACATTTTTTCTTCGTACTCAGGGAAGGTAAATGATTAGCATTAATGTAGTGAATAATTGAAAGTAACGAGGAGCTTGAAAAGGAATTACTGACATAAAATAAGAAAATAGATGTTTTTCTTTTCTACAAATTCTTATATGAAAAGTAATCGGTTTGCTTCATAATTTTTTATAAATTTAACTAGCCTAGATTTGAATATTTCTTCTTTTTTACAGATGTGAGCTGGAACACGAAGTAGCCAAGATTGAGGCAGCGAGAAAATCAAGTTAGTCTCAAATTCAGGCATTAGAGTTTGAAATTAAGGAGCTGCAACAAAACATCATAGCCTTGAATAAACAATAATCTGATTTGCAGGGAGAAGTGCATAATCCGAAGAAGAAGATTCACAAGTATAATGATAAGATAAGATGTTGGATTTTGCGGGATCTTTTTGTTTTGCAAATTTGGAATTTCGCTCATGCAGAACTTGGAAAACCTAACTTGGATTTCAATGTTAACGTTGTTTGACTTTAGGAAACCATTAAATGTATCATCGTTTAATTGGCTTCATCTGTTTTAATTGTTAATTACGAATATTCACCTAGGAAATCAATCTTATTCTACATTGCTTTGGAATTCTTTTGCAACTAAACTTGTCTCATTTCTATGAGTGTTTACCTCGCATGCTGGACTTTCTTAGAACTCAGTAATTAATACTAAAAAACCATTCCAAGGTCTTTAATAAGTTACCATATGCTATTAATTTCTAGTTCCTGTAGAAAAATATAGCACGCTCTAGCAAGCCTACTTAGGGATCGGAATCTTAGATAATAATTTAATATGTTAGCTATTAAATGCTCTGGTAATTTTTTAGTTATGTCAATTGTTCTCTAGCCATATGTTTTGTCACACAATATTCATGTACGTAGTCAAATGTGATTTTCTTAGACATGCCATACTCGAAATATGGAATGGGAAAATAGCTCCACTATTTCTTCATTTTGCTTAAATATGGTCCATAGTAATCCTATATCATTATTTTTTTTAGTAAATTAATAAAATAATTGACTAATGGTATTTAAATGTCTTGGAGTATATAAATTGCTTAAGTCAAAAGTAACCTATATTTCAATGGTCCCTCCTATAATGGTTTGTAAAAAATATTAGATAGATTCAATGTTTATTAAGGATACCTCCTTCATCATTTTTATAGGTACTTGGACTATTCCATGGAAGATTTAAGGTTGAATTTAGGTTATCTCATATGTATATGTTTTCTTTTTATCTTCTAAGAATCTTAAATTGTAATGGTTCTATTTTACAATAATTCAGACCTTAGTTTCTTTTGGTTTTTGGCTTATGTGGATTATCCTAAGGTTCTAATCCCATATGAATTACCCATTTTGTTTTATTGCTTTACATCTATCTTTTAAACAACATACTTTTGTCTCTTCTCCTTGATATTCAGCACATATTTCTAGGAAAACGTTATTGGTGCATTTGAATTTGAGTAATTGTGTGAAGATGATTAATAAAGTAATTGGTATTGTTCATCTCCAAGTCCAGGTGTCATGGTAATATATGTCCACAATTAGCATGTTATAATTTTACTTTAATGAATGTTAGTAGTTTGTAAGGATCATAAAAGAAGACTAACTCACCTTATCAACTAATGAATAGATCCATAATTTTTTCCTTGTTTCTGATCCCATTTGATTACATTTTATACCATGGCTTGTGAAGATTCATAGAATTTTTCCCAGTTTCTAGGGATATATTTACTTCTTTGATTCTATAATTATTAATTTGAAATATCCAAATAGAGGACAATTCCCACTCTCAATGCCAACTGCAAGAGGTGTTGGTAACCCTAAGGGACTTGACAGAATTGAACCTGTTACATGTTGACCAAACCCTTTGACAAGCCAAACACCAAATTAGTCTATGAGACCGACTCGTTTGTGGGACAAGGGACCCACTTCCATGTAGTGATTTGATTCCTATGTCTACGAAGGCATACATATTCTACCTACCTCTAGTTTTGAACCTGTGATCTCTTTGAGGAAACACATTCTCTTAAACATTAGGCTGAATATATACATATGTATGTGTGTATACATATACATATACATATATGTATAATATTATTATAGTATTATATATTATATATATTATACACCTTTGTTACATAACACAACACACAATTATATTATGTATTATATATTATATCAAATGTCGTATTGTGTCTTTGACCTTTTTATCACTAGAAGTCATCTGCTTTACGGAATGATAGAGGTGTTGAATTGAAATTGAACATTCAAAGTGATGGATTTGTTGTAATTGAAGAGTTGTTGAAACTAAATGTAAAAACTCATGCCGGAGTTCCCCTTTACTCTTACTCTGTTCATGATATAAAAGAGGTGATTATGAATTGGCGATCTATTCAAGCCATGCTTTTTGTATCTGTCTGTCATTAAGCTTCTATACCCAATTTACTAATTTGAGTCATATAGACAGACAAACATTTCATCTTTATTTTTAAAAATTTCCATAATATCACTATTTCTTGATTTTATACCTTTCACCAAAGCTTCTATTCCCTGGAACATACTTTTAAAATGTTGATGGAACTGGACCTGCCAACATCAAGGAATCTCCTTTGTATGAAGTCCCAACTAGACACCGTTTGGTGTAGAATTCCCATCCGGTACGATGTCCCAGTTGCCATTATCTTAAAGGTATTCCTTAGCTCTTGTTGTGAGCACATCATAGTGGTTTGCTTTCTCTTCAAACAATGAGGTCCACTTGCGTGGTGAGTGCCAGTGTTACTTATGTCTAGGTATCTTTCACCACAGAGAGAGACAGTGGGAGTGAGTCTCAAGTCAGATCGGAAGAAGACACAACTCTGTTAGAAACACACAACACAACATGATGTGCACATATTAAGGAGGATAAATCGACACAGATGTGTCAGTCACAACACAGAAGGTGAGATAGCACGTACAACACTCAACGAGCCAATCCACACAAGTGTGATGGTCGTTATAGCAAGTTTACTTGAAAGGTTCTATTTGATGTCTAGGAAGGTAACAAACATGGGTAGGAAAATGTTAACAACTTATATAACACATTGTCATAAATATATGTATTAGAACAACTGAATGAGTTGAATTGTTTAACACAGGTTACAATAACATGTATTGCAAGTGTTCAAGATAAATCCTACAAACAATTACAACACATGTGTGAAAACGTGCTGGCTTGTTAGTAGGGTACTGAATTAAGCGAAAGTTCCAAGACACATCGATACACCATTACATCACTAACCCTGGGGGCAGGGCATTGGAGCCACTGCCCACTCCTCAAAGAAAAGATTATAGAATCTCAAGGCTATGTGGGAGGAGCCAAGGTGAAAAGTCATTTGCATGTACAAATGAGGGGCTATTTATAGCCGAGGGTGAAACTGAGCCTTGTGACTGTTCGACTTCCCTCTTGACAGTTTGACTTCCATGACTTTTCAGATTACATGACTCTTCAAATTACAAGTGGGTATCTTGGACTTTGAAATTACATTACCTTGATTGACAATAGTATGGCCCAAAGTAGTGATGTGATCAACATGAATCATGACATGACTCGGCATGATAGTGCTGGTGTGCATTTTGAGTTGCAGTGCTGCTAAGTGATGGATGTAATATTGGTTTGTCACAACTTGAACTCTGCATGGCAAGGTGTGGGAAGTCTTTATGTTCATTGGGTTCACTTAATGTTTCATTCACACGTTGCTCCTTGCTTGTACTTTGGCATGCTTGAAATGTTCATCCATCCGTGAAAATTTCATGTTCATCTGCCCATCCTTCCATGAACACATCTTCACATGTTCGTTCATTCATCCATCAGCAAACAAATCTTCACATGTTCATTTTTCCATCCTTTGACAAAAACATATTTGCATGTTCGTCCGTCCATCTGTCCATCAACACATCTTCGCATGGTCATCCATTCATTCATTCATGAACATGTCCTTTTGCATGCACTCCTTTTGTTCATCCCATCTTTCGTCGTATCATTTTCCTTCATGTACCTATATATGCAGGAACTCACGATGAGATGACATAAAATCCATAAATCTCCCAGTATACCATGATGCATGATAATTTTTTGAATGCAGGTTACTGGGAGAGTGGACAGGGTTGTGAAACCATGTGAGGAAAGTTTCAAGCTAGGATGCAGGCTCTAGGCACTGCTGATGAAAGCTACGTAGAAGTCACTAGGAGAAGGAGACAACGATTCTGGATCAGTAGTGACTATCTGAGGGATCTGCCTCAGCTGGAGGACAAATCCGAGCAACTTTTGCGAGAAGCAGTGCGAGATACAAGAGGACTGGGCAGGAAGGATCTATGCAATTTCCAGAGTGAGTGGGCAGCAGAAGCTTGCGAGCAAACACTTCGTAGTTCCTGAAGGGAGCTGGTAGTGAGCTGTTGGGAGCTGTTGGTGGGAAAAACTACGCAGTTGTTAGAGGATGACCTACTGACCACCTCTGCACAGTTTCTGAGCTGAGAGGACTATTAGGTTGTAGAGGGCTTTCTCATGAAATCTGCACAGTTTTCTAGGTGAGAAACTGGTCGACTGAAGGGTGACTGTTTGGGAAAATAGTGCAATTTTATGAGGGAGATAGGGATGGGTATTGGGTGTCTGTCTGGCCTGTATGCACAATTTTGAACAGTTTTTTAGGGGAGTTAATACCGGGCTGACTGCGTGGTCAAACACTCCAGTTGACCAGTAGGAGAGTCGACTGATGAGCTTGCAGCAACACAACCTAAAGTGTCTTCTTGGATAATTCTCCACTATTCTAGGTGATATTTGGTTGAGTTGATGGTGGGGTGGAGGTCTAGTTATTAGAGAGTGATCTTGTCGTCAAAACATCAACAAAAATGACTAACTGTGTGAGCGAATGAATTTGTGCATATGTGACCTTGAAAACACACTCACATGACCTGATGAAAAGACACCTCAAACCATCAAGACACACATGTTGAATATGGCTAACCGATGGTGTGAGTGACAAGCATGACCCTTGTGATAGATCATTGAATGGCCATGATGATGCTTGCACAAAAATTCATACAACTTCACATGTGAGCGCGATGAATGTTTTTATTGTGAACACACCATGTACACACGAAGCAAAAACCTTGTGCATAAACAGAACATGGTCACAAGCATGACATAGAATTGAACATGCAGAAGATGATAGTTGGTCAAACAAATGAAAAATAAACATGACATGTAGAAGCAACACATAAAATGAATTTTCACATTTTTACACATGCATGCTATTGAGGACATGATGATATGATAATGACAAGCAAACCTGCAAAGTCAACTAAGAGGTGTACTTAAAAATATGTTCCATACTTAGCATACTTACCGTTAAGATGATCATGCATCTGAGAGAGTTTGCATGTGGTCCTGATACTTTCCATTACTCAGTTCCTTGGTCCTTCTCCTGAAATCCTTGGAAGTGATTTCAACATGTCACCTTTTCCTATAGTCATTGAGAGGTAGATCTTCACAATTTCAGTTAACAATGGTTGTTGGCAGAATCAGGCCCTGGGAGGCCCGTCTACACAATCTCTGCATGCAAGTATGAAAAAAAGGAACTTAGACAACACCAGGTAGTTTTGAGGCTCAAATCACTACTTCGGGAGAGGGGTCCCAGGAGGACATCTCTGTGCAACTTCTGAGTGCATTGCTGCTAGGCTACTATGTGCATTTCTAGAGAGCAGTGTTTGCTGGGGCCTCTCGGGGTTATGAGGTTTCAGCATACAAGGGAGGTTGGTGTCTCTGTGCACTATGGGGTTTCAATAGGAAAGGGAGGAAGTTTGATGGTTGTAATAACAAAGCGCATAGTTTCGAGGAGCTGGATGAGGCTAGGTTTCTTGGGAAAATGGTTAAGTGTGAGATCATTGAAACATATGCAAACATTGATAGGACTCGACTGTGATCACACACGAACATGTAAACCATCCAAAATACATAATACATACTTGTCTTGAGGCAAAAAACTTCATGACATGAGTGCATGAGGTGAGTCTTAAACATGTCTATGTGATGACAACGACTCATACGCAAACAATTACCTTGAAGCAAGACAACATTCCCTTTTCATGACGCACAAGAACCATTATGCCCAAAAATGACATATGCTACAAAAAGATGAGAGTGCAGAAAACTCTTTAGCATGAAGGGCGGGAGATTGAAATCGTTAGCTTAGCAACAAACAAACAAGGATGATCAATCGTAGGATCCAAAGTGGGCTCTAAAATTTGTATGCAAGCCAAAATTTTGGAGGGTGGTTGTAGCCACTACAATGCTTGGCGACACATTAGTAGAACTCTGACTTCATTGTCTTGGTTTATTAATAGAATAGGGCCTTGGTATTTTAGAGAGTATTGAATCATTGTGCAGTTTACTTCAGCTTCCCCACTTACCCCATGGACAAACATGGTTTCACCTTTTGCCAACTCATTCAAACACAACAATATGTTTCAACTTGATCACAATGTATTGAAATCAGGAAGGGTAGTAGGGTTCGCGAGTTGAAAATTTTTATAGTATAATTTTTCATTTGTGGTGCTTCCCCACTACCACTAGGCATAGATAGTATCCCAAGGGAGTCGCGCAGGAACACACACATTGCCCCACTACCAGCGAGCTTGGTCAGTACCCCAATAGAGATGGATGCTTCATCTCTCTACGCAAGAAGACTTTCTCTTCATTTGCCTTTATATTTTTTCAAGAGGGCTATGCATTAGAACTTATTTTTTTGAGCGAAAGAGGTATCCCCACTTATTGAGAGAAGAAGAGGTTGTTCTTTCAAATAAGAATATAAGACCTCTGACATAAGTTTTCTCGTTTAGATATTTTTCCTTCTCCATTTCTACTAGTTGGATGAGCTTGAATACACAGAGCAGAAGGATATGTACAAGCATGGGGTTTTCGAGTGTGGACAAAGGTTCATGGTTGGACCAAATTTCCCCTTACAGACGGATCGCATTTTTCGTGAAGACTTCATCGACCAAAGGTTACAACCAAGCATAGATCAGATGGACGCAAGACTGGCCAAGTGTTGCATTGTCAAAAGTCTCTTAGATTTCAGCCACATACTCATTCAAAATGTAGAAATGAGTACATTGTTGGGTTGTGTTATATTCTTACCAAAACTAGCCCATGTACTTAACCAGAGGCA
>APFE030736087.1:20543-63646 GCA_000404065.3 Pinus taeda | reverse complement strand
GAGGTGTACCCGTAACCCCACTTTATGGGGTTCGGTGCAGTGCCCAAGAAAATTTTTGTTTTCGACCCTATGTTAGAATGGGTGGACCCACCTATGGCTTTTTGCATGTTTTTCGCACATGTTCTTGGATGCGATGGTTTTCGGTCCATGGTATTGGACGCGATGGCTTTCGGTCCATGGTATTGGATGCTTTGACATGCATAAATATGTATTAGAACATTGAAAGGAACATAATGAAAAATCACGCTGGTAGTCCAAGTTTTGGGATCCAGGGGAAAATCTCTATGTATATGTGTTAATGTGTTATGCTCTCACATTGTTTATTTTATGTGTTTTAGAATTCGTACGCAAGTAATTTTTGTACATGGTTAAAACCTACATTTGGTATGAGATCAGTTTTGGCTTCAAGGGGATGCCTTTGCTACTAAGGGGTTTCTCTCAGGCCTATGGTAGACCCCATTTAGTGGGAGATCTACGAGATCAATTTTGGTAGTGAAAGAAGATGGCGAGCAGTGGAAAGATAAAGATCAAGAAATTTAATGGTCAAAGTTTTCTGTTGTGGAAACTCAAGATGGAGGATCTATTGGTGGATAAATATTAGTGGATCATGGTAGATCTGGGTACTAAACCAACTGGAGTGTCCAATGAAGAATGGAAGAAGTTGGATTGGAACGAAAACAACACAATATGATTATGTGCTTTATATTACTAAATGTATCAGGGGAAGCTACGGTGAAGGCTTTGTGGGACAAGTTAGGGACTTTGTACCAATCTAAGTCTCTAGTGAATAAACTGTTCCTACGGAAAAAGCTATATAACCTAATCATGAAAGATGGAGACTTGGTGACAGAGCATTCGAACAGATTTAATACTGTGGTAAGTCAGTCAACATCTATTGATATTAAAATTATAGATGAAGATAAGTGCATTAGTTTGTTGTGTTCTCTACCAGATTCGTGGGATAGTCTGGTTATTGCAATAGTTAGTAATGCAACTACCTTGTAGTTTGATGAAATAGTCTTAGCCTTGCTGACGGAGGAGATGAGACAGAAAAATATGGAGAGCCAGGATGGTGATGCCTTGTATGTACAAGGATGACCACACAATAGAAAAAAAAATAAGTCATCGAGTGGTAGATCTAAATCTCCAAGAAAACCTGTAAAGGTGGTGTGCTGGAAATGTGGAAAGGAAGGGCACTACAAAAGGGACTGTAAATGTAAAGCTCCTAATAAAGAAAAGGGATCTGATGATGCACCTTCTGCAGAGGCAAAAACTACCTCAAATGAAGGTGAGGATGTGTGCTTCAGTCCTTCAAGTACACATGTAGATCATGCCGCATGGTTGATTGACTCGGGTGCATCCTTTCACTTCACTCCCCTTAGAGAGTGGTTTTGCAAGTATGAGAAATATGATGGTGGTGATGTCTTCTTAGGGGATGATAGGAAGGCTAGAAACATTGGTTGCGGAAAAGTAAAGTTGAAGTTGCAAGGTAGAAGGGTTAGAACACTTCCGGGTGTTCTGCATATTCCTGCATTAGCCAGAAATAAGATTTTTGTAAGCAAGATGGATGATGTAGGTGCAAAAACAATGTTCAATAAGGATACCTGCAAAATGGTTCGAGGAGCACTAGTATTGATGCGGGGAGTTCGAATTGGAACTCTGTACAAGCTGCAAGGTAGCACTATTATTGATGGGTGCAACAATTCTCTGGTTCCTGAAAATGGAGAAGAAAATCCAGTGGTCTTTGGAGAGAAGACCATGTTCTGGCATCAAAGGCTTGGACATAATGGAGAGAAGGGTCTTCGAATACTTCATGGTAGACGTATGGTAGAAGGTATGAGTAATAGCTCTTTGGATTTTGATTTTTGTGAAAATTGTGTATATGGGAAGCAGAATTGGGTGAGTTTCCCCTCTCGTAGTAAGTGTGAAACATATATTAGAACTTGTGCACAGTGATGTGTCTGGACCTGTGAAGGTTCCATCACTGGGTAATTCTGTGTACTATGTATCATTTACAGATGAATTCTTAAGGAATACATTGATATATTTCCTTAAGAAGAAATCTGAAGCTTTTAATAGGTTTAAAGAATCTAAGGCTCTCATGGAAAATCAGACAGAGAAGAAGATAAAGGTGTTGAGGATAGATAATGGTGGAGAGCTTTGCAACAAGGAATTTGAAGAATTCTGTAAGAAGTATGGTATAGAATGACAAAAAACTACTCCATATACACCTCAGCAAAATGGAGTTGTAGAAAGAATGAACAAGACATTGATGGAGAGGGCAAGAAGCATGCTCAGTGATGCCGAGTTAGGACAGGAATTTTGGGTAGAGGCGGTGGATACTGCATGTTAGCTGGTCAATAGGTCACCCTCATCAGCGTTGGAGGATAAGACTCCACAAGAGGTATGGATTGGTAAGAATCCCTCTCTTTCACATCTAAGGGTATTTGGATGTGATGCATATGTACATGTTCCAAAGGAGAAACGAACCAAGATGGATAGTAAATATGAAAAGTGCATCTTTATTGGGTATAAGGATGGTTTAAATGATTATAAGCTTTGGAACCCAATAACAAGGAAGGTTGTGTACAATCGAGATGTGGTGTTCAGAGAGGTGAAAGATGTTATTAAACATGACGTCCAACCAAAGGAACCTGAGAAGATATAGTTTGAGCTAAAGGAGGAAGAATCAGATTCTACAATAGAGGAGGAATCAGAAGATGAAGAGCTACAAACTGCGGCTATGAGAAGATTAGTTCGAGAAAGAAGGTAGCTAGAGAGGTATAGTCCATCTACTTTCTTTTTAAATTTTGCCTTGTCTATTACTGATGATGATCCCAGAACTGTGAAGGAAGCAGTGGATTCAAAGCATGGAAAACTCTGGAAAGAGGCCATGGTTCATGAAATGGGATCTTTGCACAAAAATGAGGCTTGGGATATGGTGGAGTTGCCGGCTGGAAGGAAACCCATTAGCAGAAAATGGGTGTTCAAAAAGAAGACAAATGCAGAAGGAAAAGTGGAGAAATACAAAGCCCAGTTGGTAGCAAAAGGTTATTCCCAGGTGTCGGGAATTGATTTTGGTGATATTTTTTCTCATGTTGCCAAGGTAACTTCTATTAGATTACTTTTATATGTTGTTGTTGCTTTTGATTTTGAGGTAGAACAGATGGATGTGAAGGCAACATTTCTTCACGGGGATCTCGAAGAGGAGATCTACATGAAGTAACATGAAGGCTTTGCAGTGAAGGGTAAGAAAGAATTGGTATGCAAGTTAAAGAAGTCTCTGTATGGGTTAAAACAGTCACCAAAGATGTGGTATCAGAATTTCGATACATTTATATAGTGACTTGGATTCACCAGAAGCAAAGCAGATTCCTATGTGTATTTTGAATTAATTGGTGACCATGTTATTTATCTGGTCTTGTATGTGGATGATATGTTGCTGGTTGGAAATGACAAAGAAATTATCCAGGATTTGAAGACTCAATTGTCCTCCAAATTCGACATAAAAGATATTCGCATTGCAAACTATATTTTTGGCATGGAAATTAAAAGAGATCAAGCAAAGAGGAAGCTCTAGTTAAACCAGAGGAAGTATGCCAAGACAATATTGCAGAGGTTTAATATGCATGATAGTAAATTGGTGAAAGTCCCTATTCCTGCAGGTGTGAAGTTATCTGCTGAATAGCATCCCAAGACACAAGAAGAGGAAGAGGACATGTCCTATGTTCTATATGAAAGTGCAGTCAGTAGCCTTATGTATGCAATGGTCTGTACTATACCAAACATTGCACATGTAGTGGAAGTATTGAGTAGTTTTATGACAAAACCAGGAAAGGAGCATTGGACAACAGTGAAGCGGGTTTTCAGGTATTTACGTGGCACTAGGGATTACGGTTTGTACTACCAAGGAAGACCAAGATTGAATAGTGTTGGATATTCATGGCTTTGTTGATGTAGACTGGGCTAGAGGTCTGGATCAGAGAAGATGTATAAGTGGATATGTGTTTAACCTATTTGGAGGTGCAATCAGTTGGATGAGGATGAAACAACCTGTAGTGGCACTGTCAACTATAAAAGCAGAATACATGGAAACCATTCATGCAAGGAAGGAAGCAGTTTGGTTACAAAGATTGTGTTCAAGTGTGGGGTTAGTACAGGGAGGTATAAGGATAGACTGTGATAGCCAAAGTGAAATTTTCTTGGCAAAGTACCCCGCATATCATTCAAAGACAAAACACATTGATGTTCAATATCACTCTGTGAGGGATATGATAGAAGATAAAAAGGTGTTGCTTGTAAAGGTGGACACTTTGAAGAATACTGCAGATGCATTGACAAAATATGTGAGCTCTGAGAAGTTCTCTTGGTGTAGAGAGACAATGGGTATTTTAGGGCTAGAAAAATGACTAAGCTCTTTTGTGGCCCCTTGTGAAAAGAAAAAAACAAATGGGAGAATGTTGGGTTGTGTTATATTCTTTCCACGACTAGCCCACATAGTTAACCAGGGGGGTTAGAGGCAGACCGAAGCCCCCTTTCGTTGCGCTGATTGTGTAGCAGGGGGGGGGGAGTCATAGGAGGTTTGAGGTGTACCCGTAACCCCACTTTATGGGGTCCAGGGTAGTGCCCCAGAAAATTTTGGGTTTGAACCCTATGTTAGGATGGGTGGACCCACCTATGGTTTTGTGCATGTTTTTTGCACATGTCTTTGGACGCGATGGTTTTCGGTCCATGGTATTGGACATGATGGTTTTCGATCCATGGTATTGGATGCTTCAAAATGTATAAACATGTATTATAACATTGAAAGGAACATAATAAAAAATTAAGCTGGTAGTCTCGGCTTTGGGATCCAGGGGAAATCTCTGTGTATATGTGTTTTATGTGTTATGCTCTAGCATTGTTTATTTTATGTGTTTTAGAATTCATATGGAGGTAATTTCTGTATGGGATTAAAACCTACATAGATGACAACACTAATTTCTAGAAAATAAAAATAGCAAGATATTAATCAAACAAAACAAAGCAAAACAAAAATATTAAGCAAAGTCAACACAACAACAAGCAAGCAAAGCAAACAAGCAAACAAAGTAAACCAAGTCAGCAAGCAAACAAATATGAAAACCACAAAGAAAAAACAAGAAAAAAAGAAAACACTACTCCTACTCATACGCTAAATGGTCGAGGTTATGGGAAATTAAGTTTCTAGTGAAGCCACCATAGGCGTACCCGACTTGCAGGCACAAAGATACGAGCGATTAAAACAAATAAAAAACAATGTGCAACAAAAAATGCAAAAACTTGACAAACATGCACACGATCGAGAAGGTCTCACCTGTGGATTGAACAATGTCACCACCACCCAACACACATGCTTACCTCTTCCATGACTACCATTTTCCAACAAACCTCAGAGGCCTCTTGCGAGTGTGGGTTGTTCTGCATTAGATTTTTTAGCATGTGCGAGGAAGAATTGAAGCTTTGTACCTACAACATGAGTCACCAAGTAAGATTTCTCCAGCCATTGAGTGATTGGATCATAAAATTCGTGATGGCTGCTTTGAAAGGTTCATGATCTTTGGGAATATGGATTCTTGATTCGAGACAGGAGATCACAATGGGAATCTGATAGAGATAGATATATTTGGTTATTCTTGCCATTCATGTCATCATAGTGAGGCCCTGCCATAGCCATCAGCACAGGCGAAAGTTCCTCACTTGGAAAAATTATAAGAAGAAAGATGTTACATGGTGAAGATCATAGTGTGCCAAGTAACTACCTTTGGATGTAATATTGAGAAAATGACAAAATTCATGACATCCACCCAAGATAGAAAAAAAATCAAACTAGTTAGTCAAGATACCAGATTTCGAGTTTGACATGAACAAAGAAAATTTTTGAACAATCGTGTGAATGCTCTGAATGAGGGAAACATGTTCGTGGTATACTATACATGATAGAACACCCACCTACAACTAGTGAGAAAGTGCACAGGAATCATGGTCATCAAAAAAATGTAGAAAGGATCCCAACACTGTGAATGTGTGAAACTAATTAGTTGTGTTGAAATGAGAGTAACTTGATTCACATGATAGGTTGTGCACTCATCATCACACATGGAGATTTTTGGTGTGATGAGTGGATAGATTTGATGTGTAAAATTTGAAAAAACACCAAGGAGCTTATTACAAGAGAGAACAATTGATAAGTATTATTCTAGATAAAGATTGTCTTTGAGATGATACAGTTTTTTTCCCATGATTGCATGACGGACGGACACTCCTAACTGGAATTGGATGTAAGAGAGGTGCATGAAGACAAACAAGTTGTAATGGACTCGTGGATTAGAGCATTAACAAAAACTTGAAATTTTGAAATATTACACCCAGAATGGTAAATATTCTTTACACTAGGATCCACGTCAAGTGGAACCATGCAGATAAATGAACTGTGCATGAGAAAAGTGATCTGATTTGGTTTTTACGGGCTTACGAGAGTTGCAAGGTCTTGACATAACCATCAATGGGCATTGGAGTGGCTCAACTTCCTGGCACATCTCGAAAATTTCCAGAATTGAAAAATTGCATTTTGATATGTGAACCAGATCATGCATGCCTTGAGGATGGCTATTGTTATTTATTTTAAAATTTCTCTTAGGATGACAACCATCTCTGTCACAGGCTTCATCAAAGTTTGCAGCAAGCTGACCTGATGAGTTTTCTTCGTGCAACACACGAGATGATGAAGAGTGGGAAGGATCCTATGTGTTGAGACTATTATCATAATGAACAACCTCATTGACTTGTGTTGATTGAGGAGATAACTCATAATATGAAGAAGAAAGAGAACGTGGATTATCTTCAATGCATGTTGATGCATTGTGAATGGTAGGACATAAGGGAAAGTGAGGTGTAGAGGAAGCTTCGATATGGATGTCTTCTTTGACCAATGCGCATTCCAAATCTGAGTTAGAGTGTACATGAGATGATAGTAGATCATATGATGTGCTTGAGCATCACAACATATGGAAGCATTGGAATCATGAAAGCCCACGAATGGAGGTTGATTGAAAGAATTGAATGTTCATGATGTTTAACAAAGATTCACGGATCGAGAATTAATCAACAATGGATGCTCAATGTTTTGAGAGGAATTGATTGTGTCTTCACCATCCTTCTCCTCCTTGTATGAGGAGACTGCCTTGCACATGACTGCAACTTGAGCCAACAGCTGAAGAATCAAGAAAGTTGGTGCAACTAGCTTGTGAAGTAGATCGCTCAATCGAGTCATGGTGCAAGGAGTCATGGCTTGTAGATGATGGAGGATGGGAAAGATGTAGATTAGACTCAAGACTTGGGTTATAAACAATGATTTCCTCTTGTAGAATGGAGGGATGAGTTTTTGCCATAGAATTCCTTAACCATTCTGGAATTTCCTCCGTTGGAGTGAGAGACAAATGAGTAGATGGGTTAGGAACATGATGCATAAATTTTTTAGCTCTTCAATCACTGCGAGGGGATACATGTTGCATAGATTTCTCATCTTTACAACCGCTGTGAGGGGGTGCCCATTGTGCAAATTTATTAGTTTTGTGGTTGCTACAAGGGGGCACCCACATCGAGACATGAGTTGTCTCATGATCTGCAAGAGTCGAGGAAGAAGAAAAATCGGGAGGTTCACCATTTCGAGAGACATGATTCAAGTGTTTCAACTCTTAGCTCGTGAAGTCAAGGGCCACAAACCATTTAGGAATTTCATAAAAGAGGTGAAGAAAGCAGGTAGCAAAGTCATCAACTGATTCACTAGGCTTCATTCATAAATGAGATATTATTTCATAGAAATCTTGGTGGTCACACTCATCGAAGTCTTGATGGAGCTCCTTGAGGAAAGTGAGAAGGGAATGGATGGAAGCAGGTGGCAGGGTATGACACCACTGATCAAGATGACCTTCAAGGGTGAGGAAGAAGAGTAGGAAAACAAGCTCATCACTATCAGTTTCATGACATTCAAAGAAATGAAGAAAATAAAAATGTACTTGGTTATGGATGCTCTATCCTCACTATCAAACTTTAACAAGGACAAGTGATCAAGAAGCTCATCGGTAATTGATAGCTGATTAAGGGAGAAATGAGAGAAAAACCTCGAGAGCATGAATTGTATATTATTCATTGGGTAAGAGATTCAACCCAGATGTATGGCCTTAGCTTGTCATTTGGCCCTCCTTATAAAGCCAAAATGTTGACGGTGCTGGACCTGTCAACATCAGGGCATCTCCCTAGTATGAAGTCTCAAGTAGACCTCACACTGTTTGGTGTAGGACTACCATATGGTACGATGGCCCGGTTTCCATTATCTTAACGGTATCACTTAGCTCTTTCTATTTAGCATGTGAGAGTGGTTTTCTTTGTCTTTGAACAACAAGGTTTGCGTGCCTGGTGAGTGCTAGTGTTACCTATGTCTAGGTATGCTTCACCGCAAAGAGAAATGGTGGGAGTGAGTCTCAAGTCGAATGGGAGGAAGCCCCCACTCTGTTAGATAAACACAACATAACAGGATGTGAGAAGCTTCTAGAGGAGAAATCCAAATGGATGCCATAGTCACAACACACAAGGGAAGATAGCATGTAAAACACTTAGTGAGTCAATCCACGCGAGTGCGACAGTCATTATAGCAAGTTTTCAAGAAATGTTTTGTCTGATGTCCGAGGAGGTAATCAACATGGGGAGGATAATGTTAACAACTTATACAAAACATTTTCATAAATATATGTATTAGAACAAATGATTGAGTTGAATTTTTTAACATAGGTTACAACAACATGTATTACAAGCTTTCAAGATAAATCTTACAAACAATTCCAACACGTGTGAAAATGTGCAAGCCTGTTAGCAGGTTTCTGAGTTAAGAAAAAGTCCCGAGACACATCGGTACACCATTACATAACTAACCTTGTGGGTGGGGCACTAGAGCCACTACTCGATCCTCAAAGAAAAGATTACAGACTCTCAAGGTTATGTGGGAGGAGTGGAGGTGAAAAGTACTTTGCATTACAAATGAGGGCATATTTATAGCCAAGGGTGAAACTAACCCTTGTGACTGTTTGATTTCCCTCATGACTAATTGACTTCCATCAATTTTCAGATTACATGACTCTTCAAATTAGAAGTGGGTCTCTACATTACATTACATTGATTAACAATAGTATGGCCCACAATAGTGACGTGATCGACACGAATCATGACACGAATCAACATGATAGTGTTCGTACATTCCTATTACTGTTGGTGTGCATGTGAAGCTAAAGTCTTGCCAAGTGGTGGATGTCCTATTGGTGTGGAACAACTTCACCTCCACATGGCAAGGTGCGTGGAGTCTTCGATGGTCATTGGGTTCGCATGATGATTCATTCACACATTGCTCATTTCTTGTACTTTGGCATGCTTGACATGTTCATCCGTCTATGAAAATTGCATGTTCATCTACCCATCCTTCTGTGAACACATCTTCACCTATTCGTTTGTCCATCTGTCTGTGAACACATCTTTGCATGTTTGTCTATCTTTTTGTCTGTAAACAAATCTTCCTATGTTCATCTGTCTGTGAGTCCATGAACACATCATTACATGGTCATCTATTCATTTGTTCACAAATAGGTCCCTTTGCATGCACTCCATTTTTCATCCCATCTGTCATCACATCATGTTCCTTCATGAACCTGTACCTGTAGTCACTCATGATGAGACAACATCAAATCCATAAATATCATAGTCTACCATGATGCATGATCGTTTTCAGATGCAGGCGACTAGGAGACCAGACAGGGTCGCAAAATCACACGAGGTGATTTTCGAGCTGGGTTGTGGGCTCCTGGAACTATTGATGAAAACTGCGTAGAAGTCACTCAGAGATGGAGATAGACATTCTAAATTAGAAGTGACTATCTACGTGTTTTGGCTCAGCTAGAGGACAAATATGGGTAATTTTTGAGAGAAGCAGTGTAGGTTGTAGGAGGACTGGGAAGGTGGGATCTACGCAATTTCTGGAGTGCACGAGCAATGATAAGTTGGCCACGAAAGTACACAATTCCTATGAGGAGCTTGCAGTGGGCTACTAGGAGTTGCTGGCGGAAAAAACTATGTAGTTACTGGAAGGATGATCTGTTGAGCACACTGTTGGGTCCTAGAGCATTTGGTCATAAAATCTGTGCATTTTTATAAGTGAGAATTTGGTTGGCTGACTGGTGACTGGGTGGGAAAACTGCACAATTTTCTGAGGGAGACAAGGACATGCACTAGGTGTCTGTCTAACCTGTATGTACAATTTTCTTAGTTGATAGAGTAGGCATGATCTACAACCTCTACACAATTGTTTAGGGGAGTCAGTCCCGAGCTGACCCCCCGGTCAAACTCTCTGGTTAACTAGGAGGAGAGTCGATTGATCAGCTTGCAGGTAGCACTACTTGAAATGGCTTATTGGATGTTTCTACGCTGTTCTGGGTGACAGTTGGTCTGGTTGATTGTAGGGTGGAGGTATGGCTGTTAGAGGATCATATCATTATCAGAACTTCAACAAAAATGACTAGGTGTGTGAGCTAGTGAATTTTTGCATACATGACCTTACAAACGCACTCACATGACTTGATGAGAAGAAACCTCAAGACATCAAGACACACATATTCAACATGACTGATGGACGATGTGAGTGACAAGCATGATGCTTGTGATAGATCGTTGAACAACCGCGATGAATCTTGTGTGACAATGCATACAACTTCGTGTGTGAGCTTGAAGTATGTTTTCACAGCGAACACAACATGTAGACAAAGCGAAGAACTTGTGCATGACTAAAACATGTTCACAAGCGTGACATAAAAATCAATATGCAGAAGATGATAGTTGGTCAAACAAGTGAAAAAGAAGCATGGCATGTAGAAGAAACACATAAAGTGACCTTAAGGATTTGCGTGCATGCAATTTATTGAGGACAGGATGATATGATAATGACATGTAGTCCTACAAACTCAACTAACTAGTGTACTTTGAAATATGTTTCATACTTACCATACTTACCCTCAAGATGATCATGCATCTGACGAAGTTTTCATGCGATCATGATCTTTTCGATTACTTGGTTCTTTGGTCCTTCTTCTCAACTCCTTGGAAGCAATTTCAGCAGGTCATCTTTTCCTGTAGGCACTGAGAGGTAGTTTTGCGCAATTTTTAGTGAATAGTGGTTGCTGCTTGATTGAGGCCCTAAGAGGTCCATCTGTGAAATATTTGCATGCAAGGATGACAAGACAACTTGGAAAACACTGCGCATTTTTTAGGCTCAAAGCATTGTTGCGGGACAGGGGTCCCAAGAGGACACCTCTACACAATTTCTAAGCATAGTACAGATGAGCTGCTCTACACATTTCTGGAGAGCAGTGCTTGCTGGGGCCTCTACTGGCTGCAGGCTTTTAGTAGGAAAGGGAGGTTGTTGTCTCTGTACACTTCAGGGTTTCATCATGTAAGGGAGGAAGCTTGATGGTTGTGAAAACAAAGTGCATAGTTCTGGGAAGCTGGATGAGGCTAGGTTACTTGGGAAAATGTCTAAGTGTGAGATTAGTGAAACATATGCAAACATTTATAATACTCGACTATGATCACAAACGAACACATAGACCATCCGGAATACATAATACATACTTCGCTTGATGCAACAACCTTCATGACGTTAGTGCATGAGGTGAGTGTGAAACATTTCTATGTGATGACAACCACACATACGCACACAATTCTGTTGAAGGAAGACAACATTCCCTTTGCATGATGGACAACAACCACTATTCCCGAAAATGACATATGCTATGAAAAGATGAGGATGCAGAAAACTATCTAGGATGAAGGAGGGGAGCTTGAAATCAACAGCTTACCAACAAATGACCAAGGATGATCCAAAGTAGGCTCTGGAAATTTGTGTGCAAGCCAAATTTTTGGAGGCTAGTGGTAGCCACTACAACACAAAATTTATATACTAAACACTATATTAGCAAGCCATTCTCCATGTGTTGATATGTTAATCAGAAACCATGTTTCATGGATGGTTTTTAAATTTGACTACAAATTAGGAAGTGTCAAAACAACTTTTGGTCATCCATATAGATTAGAGTGTATTTATTCTATTACTTTTCATATTTAGAGAATATATTGTTATCTAATTTTACTCTTTATTAAGAAATATAACATATTTTATATATTAATGGGAAACCATGTTTCATGGATGGTTTTTAAATCTGACTACAAACTAGGAAGTGTCAAAACAAGTTTTGGTCATCCCTATAAATTAGAGTGTATTTATTCCGTTACTTTTCATATTTAGAGAATATATTGTTATCTAATTACTCTTTTATTTTGAAATATAACATATTTCGGAATAGAATTTGACGTTCTACATATATTCTAACCCGATAACTAAAATGTTTTATATGTTCTTCATGGGAAGAACATATTTAATTTTCTATTTTATTGGTTAGTTTTCAAAACAGATCTACTAGATATTTGATATAGCATTATATGAAATATGTGCTGCATTTTTTTAGTCTTATATACTATTCAAACTCATAGATATGTATTAAATACGAATTTATCTCAATGCAATTTTCGTGACTAATTTCATTTGACATTGAAAATTTCCAAGCAGTAAAGAGGGATAATAAACAAGAGTTTTGTTTACAAGGAGAAGAGAGCATGCATTTGATTAAATAAAACCAATGACATAGTATTAGGGTATCTCTTACCTATTTTCTCTTGCTATTTTTTGTGTTCTATTTGTGACATGTAGATTATATATTCTTCTCTTTTTCTAACTTGTTTATGGTGCTAACTTGTAAATATAAATTTGTTTAACTTAATGTGAAAAAATTGATCAATTTTGCATTGAAATAATACCTACATTAAATTATGGTGCAATTATATCAGAGTATGGATTATGTTTCTCCTTAATAATGTTATTGATATGGATGTTGGGTCCTGATTTCTCCCTTTTAGTTAAATGTTGAATTCATTTACATCATATATGTATTATGTTGAATTTGGCCTTGCCCACTTTGTACCATAGTAGTTATCTACTTGAAGTTTGAGAAAAAAATTCAAATAGATTTTGACTACTCCATATTTTGTTGGGTTATTGATAGCCTTAGAAGGTTTGTTAAAACCTATCCTATCAGATGAAAAAGTTCCAGGTGAGAAATTATATCATATAATTCTATTTTTGTTTCCCCTGACAAGGTTAATGTCATGGTTATTTCCATGACAATATGAAATTGAATGGCAAGTTGTTTATTTTAAAAGTATTAATTTTCAATTGTGCTACTACATTTTTGGAATAATTTTTTTTTAATAAATGTTATGTGTGTACATGGAAGTTATTTGAAGAAACTAGAGTCAATTGGGAAGGAAGGTCTGAAATGCATGAAAAGTAATATTTTCCACTCTATAAGTGGTTTATGAAATGAAAATGGTGTCATTAGTTCTATTTATTATTATGAAATGCTATATTTGCAGAATAATGAAGGAAAGATTTAAATTCATCTTTAAAATCTTGTGGCCTTTTAATACTATGTGTATCCTATGGAAAATAGGTATGTCATTACACATACGATAGGTCAGTTACATAGGAAAGGCATTTACTTTATGATTTATTAATTGATGCTTATACTTTTGATGATATTTTCACATTGGGAACATGTTTTGTGCACAGGAAGAATGCACTACATGCATCATTAGCCAAAATATTAGAAACACTTAAAAGAAAGTTATGAAGACCTTGGACACACACACACATATGCATTATATTAGAGTAAGTATATTTTAGTTGGTAGAAGAACAATATTTTCATTCCACTTCAAATTAACATTGTGTTTTTAGATATAGATTGGAAATCACTTTAGATTTGGTTTAAATTCTACATCTACTAATTTTGTAGATTCTACATATTCTGCTTGTCACTATTTTTTTTCGTCTCTTCACATATCTAGAAAGTGATGGAAAGAACATTTTCCTCTTCTTTGGTTCACCATTTCAATTTTTTGCCAAATAAAAATATATATCCTATGTGAAAATATACATTAGGAAGACATTGTAGGTCTAATTCAAAAACAAAACAAAAAAATTCTCAAAAGACTCTAGAACCACTGAGGTTGTTTACAAAAAAAATATTTACATGACTGTAAAAAAAAAACTAACACAAGTCTTTTGAGAGGGATTGCTTGGCTTACATTACTTGCAAGCAACCTGAGAGGTTCGAGAGAATAAGAAATCATGGGAACACAACAAGACCAAATGAAGTGTGGTATGTCATTCCCCTAATTGTTAATTGACCTAGTGGTTGACCCTTATGTCAGAAGGGCTTCTGAGGGAATATATCATTGTAACGGTTAACAGTATATAATTAAATATTGTAGTGTTTGATTTGGTCGAATTGGAGAGTTTTCTCACTAACATTTTCCATGGCCCTAAAACCCTAGGTAAATATTGGTGTGCTACAAGAGAGATGAAACAAATTATGATCAATTTTATTAAGAATTAATTTTAATGGTTGTTGTTTTGATCACGGGTAAATGGTGCAAAGCTCAATGGTATTATGATTTTCTTCAAAAGAGGAGTTTCCAAACATCCAAATGAAACCTTTTCTTTCAATGAATACTGTATATAAGAGAGTTAGATATTTTCTAGGAGAAAATTAATAATCCTCAAAGTTGTCTCCTTTATAATTATAACATATAGTAATAGATTATAATAAAATAGCTCAATGAATAATGAAAGATCTAAAAGAATAAAAAATAAACACACTCAAATCGTGAGACATGACTTACAAGTAATAATGCTTCAAAGAAAATATTCAAATATTAGAACGCAAACATAGGAAAACACAAAGTGAAAATGGTTTTCGACAATTATTATAGAGAAATACCCAACCTCCAATGTCAGTATTGGGAATCAAATTCAAAAGGATTCAAAAACCATACACAAGACCAAAAATTCACCTATTTGAAGTGTACTAGAGAGTGTTTTGAATAAGAAGAGGATTAAAGAGACTAAATATGAATGTGGACTAATATTAGGCTCTGATTAGTGTAGGAAAACCTAAAAAAAGAGGAAGAGGAAACCCCTGAAAATATCTCATTTGAGTAGTTCAACATTCTATAGTTGAACAATAAGACAGTTGCAATTATCTTTCACAGGAAAACCAGAGCGTTGATGAAGCTAACAATGCTTTATTAAGGCCATAAAGGAGAGTTGAAAGGGCTTAATCCATGTTCTTAGGTATTTTTGAGCACAAGTATTTAAAATAATCCTCGTAGGAGTCATAATGAATACTCAAAAGTGGGAAAATAAAAAAAAATAGGAAAAACAATTAAATGAGTAGAAAAATACAAGAAAAATATCCACTAGGACTCCTCCTCTCACAAAAACACATTATCAAGGATCATAGTATCCTATAGCTTATTGCAAGGAGAACTTAGGTTCTTATTCTAGCAGTGTTTCGCTACATTCACTTTTCTCCCTTTGTTCCATGGAGATGTCTTCTAAGGAGTGGTAAAATATATCTAGACACATTTTTAACCATGATTGATATGTTCATTTCATCCTTATCTTCTAAAGATGATGAATTTTTATCTTTTCCAACATTACCCATTCACTCTGCCATCCATATCCACTTTATATCTATTTTTTTATATAACTAGTGCATTCAAATCTCCCTAGAAATTCAACACAAACATTTCAAATCTCCATATCAGTGTTCTATGGGTGTTGAAGAGGTAGAACACTAGTTCTGGTAGGGTTTCCATGGAATATTTCTTACATTCCAACCTTCATTTTGATGCCTTTTCCTAGTAGGCCTAGGGTAGTGTGATCTATCCCTTACCTATCATTTAATGTATTAGATTAGTGAGAGGGTTAAACTACCTATAAGAGAGCTTAAGGTAAAATATATTGTGGAAAAAATGGTATTTTCCTAATTAATATGATGGTGTAAATTATGCAAAAAAATCATTAAAAGAAATGAAGCGTGGTGTAGTAACAGAAAAAATCACCTGGTGGATTTCCATCCTTGTCACAAGATCAAAATGGTCAAAGAAGATTGCATTAAGGGAATAATAGGTCATGTGATAACTAGAAGAAAACATGACTCCTTTAATCAAAATCAATGAATTACAACTTGTAACCATCAACCACCATATTGATGCAATGCTAAATATTTATATGAGGTAGATAGTATGGGACATCAAGTGGAAAAAGTTTTATTGGCTAAGGGAGAAGGAAAACCCAGATGTTGGTACCATATGTGTTCCAATATTTATTCCATGCCCTAATATCCAAAGTCCAAAAAATATTTCAATAACAAAAAATGGTAATCAAATTCAACAATGCTTAAGATGAAATACAACATGCAAAATGCTAGTGCTAAATGAACCATATATGCCATTGTGACCATGTAATACATATCCAAGAGATATCACATCAATGCAATGCTATGCTACATTTAATTTTAAACATAATTTATAAAAACTTAAAGGAAAAACCTAAACCTTGCATTTCTACCTAAATTTACCCAAATTATAAAATTACTGGCTACTTGTGGTTCAAAAAATCAGTGTGTACCATCATAAGATGAACACCTTCAATAACTACATAGACAATTAAATGAGATATCATAATAATAAAAAAATTATTTGGTTACAAACCTCTAAGAGGAAAGAGTCCATGGACATAACCAATGTGGCCACTTGAGACAATTTTCTTAATGTAAAATAAAAAGATAGATAAGAGTGTTCTCACAATCGAAATTCAATCATGATCCTCCATGTTCTTTAATATATGTCATAGATTGATTAGGTGTTAATCCACAAACCAATAGCCACCAGTATCAAGGAGATTGTGATCCTCTGGATTGCTCCATTTCTATAAAATCTCATGATCATTATATTGCAATGTAATTAATGCATAGTAAATGAACATACTTTTACATAATAAACACATTAAAACAATTTGAACTTAACTAAATCCTATGTGTCTACATATATTAACATCCCCCTCTAACAATAACATGGCATAGGATTGATTGATTTACAAAGGTACCACAACTAGAGAAGGGAGGAGGCATTATATCCTATACTTATCTTCAGGTCTTGAAAATAGCTGTGTCAACACGGGGGAAAACTGCCTGGTTCGGACCTTAAGACAACTCCTTTTCTGTTTAAAAAGTCGCTCCGACCAAGGATAATGGGACCAGTTTCCAAATGAAATGTTATTGAAAGAATGTACAATTCTTATAGTGAAGTTAAATGGATGGATTTGCAGTAATGAATTAAATGGGGAAACATATGCATTAATATACTCTATAACTCGAGATTGTTTAACATTTATTTGGATGCGATCTATAATGATTTTCCTTAGTAAATGACAATATATTTTTCTCAAAAACCAATGCAAATAAAATGTTTCAAGATGATTACATTGATTAAATAGTTAATAAAAATGATGTGTATAACTCATATCACAGTCAGAATATCAAAGCAAATTACTTAACATGTAAAAAATATCAATGGCAACATGATCATAAATGAATACATGTAACATTGTTCCTTAAATACCATGTCAGAAGCAATCTAAAAAGATAAATTGACTATTTACTTATAAACAAAATAAAGGTACAATGATAGAAATACTAGATGCACGTTGCTTAGCTCGTAAAATAAATAGAGACAGTTTAGTCCTTCTAACAAATATGACTTCGAGAGTACAGAAATGCAACTTCGCAAAATTATTTATGAAACTTCCTAAAACAATGTTCCAGTAGTTCTATTGAGAGAAGTGTGAAAGTATAGTAGTGCGAGCTTTCGTAAGACTTTCTTAATAGAACTACTAGAACATTGTTTTAGGAATTTTCATAAAGAATTTTGAGAAGTTACATTTTTATACTTCCGAAGTCATCTTGGTGAGAAGGACTAAACTACTGCTATTTACTTTATGAGTTGAGAAACATGCATCTAGTATTTTATCGTTATACCTCTATTTTGTTTATAAGTATATTTTGAATTTATCTTTTCAGATTGCTTATTAGATGGTATTTAAAGAGAAAAATTACATGTATTCATTTATAATCATGCTGCCATTGATATTTTTCACATGTTAAGAAATTTGCTTTGATATTCAGAATGTGATATGAGTTATACACATTATTTTGATTAACTATTTAATAAAAGTAATCATCTTGAAATATTTTATTTCAATTGGTGTTTGAGAAATCTATATTGTCATTTACTAAGGAAAATCATTATAGATAGCATCCAGATAAATGTTAAACAATATTGGGTTATAGGGTAGATTAATGCATATGTTTCACCATTTAATATATTACTTCAAATCCATCTATTTCACTTCACTATAAGAATTATACATTCATTCAATAATATTTCATTTTGAAACTAGTCCCATTATCCACATTTGGAGCCTCTACCTAAATGGAAAAGGGGTTGTCTTAAGGTCTGGAATGGGTGGTTTTCGCCTGTGTTGACGCAATGATTTTCAAGACCTCAACACATTTTCTCACTAGAAGGAGGGCATGCAGATTATGAATGGTGATTAATTATAATCAAAAAACAAAAGGCCACTCCAAGAGTCATTCCTCTTCCAAATCTCCTACAACTTCTAGATCCCCTCCAGAATCGGCTACTTTTATAACAAGAGTTGTACAATCTCATCTCAAGTCTCCTAGAGTAATTCCTGAGGTAGTCCCTTCCTAGTATATTCTAGAATCACTAGAAATTACATCTTTGATAAATAAATTGGAATACATCTCCATTTTAGTAGAAAATATTGAATCATCCGAAGTTCCTGAAGGGAGTATAAATTCTATTTTTCATGAAATTGATGTTTTGAATTGGTCCCAAAGTGAAAAACTTGGCATCTCGCCATTTAAATTTCCACTTTAATCGTGCCAAACCAAAACTACTACATCGGATTCCCAAACATCTACTGGTGAGATTACATCATTCTCTCATTTACAAACATCTTCATTTATTCCTTTTACATTTCCTTTTTCTCTACTAATCACTTCATCTATTTTCATTTCCTCTACACAAATGACTAGTGCTAGATCAAGAATTACTATCACGGGTGATAGTTCTTCTTTTATCAAATCCATCTCCCCAACTATTACAATGGCAACTAGATCATGGTCCAATCTGGGAGCTGTTCAAATGCCACAACCACTTCATCTTCAACCAAAATATCTTGAAATATCACTTTCCAAATTCAATCCTGATGATGGATTACTGGCTGAAGAGCACCTTGATAATTATATTTTAGGAATCAATATTAATGAGATACATGAATAAGATGTTATTGTTATATTATTCTTGTACACTCTTATAAGATCAGTGGGGTCCTGGTACTTTTCATTACCAACCGATTCTATTACCAGTTGGGATATTTTTGAGGAATAATTTTTTACTAAATTTAGTGATGATCACTCAATGGCATCTCTTATCGAGGACCTTTCCAATTTCAATATGAATTCACAGGTAAAGATAAAATATTTTAATTCCAAATTTAACAGATTGTTAAATAAAATCCCAACTACTTCTAGACTTGGTGTCCATGTACAAGTTGAATGGTATATTTCATCTCTTCCTTCTAACATAGCAATTTTTGTAGATAGATATAATAAGAATACCATCATAGAAAACATGAAAGAAGTTGTGTCTGTAGAGAAGGGGATAAATGCACTAGAAAAGAAAAAAGATCAGGAAGGCAGGAAATTAAAAAGAATTGCATTTAAGGATGAAGCTAAAAAGGAAGACCCTAAAGACCCCTTTGATCTTGAAGGCCTACAACAAGTCCTTAAAACATTGTCTAACTAGATAGTAGAGATCGAAAAACAAGTAGTTGAATATTCTTCCAGAAAACCTTTTATAACATTCAGGAGAAATCAACCACCTAATCCACAACGTCCAAACATGATCTCTAATGGAGATCCTGGTGATGAAGAGGAGGAGGAAGCAACATTTCCGGTTGATGAATCCCAAGATGAAGACATAGTTGAGTTAAATGGTATGTGGGATTTTATTCTTCCTTTTTTTGATAGTGAAAGTGAACATGAAGCCTTACCTGTTAGCACAAGAAGTAAAGGTCCAGCTGATCATATAAAACCAGTTCAAAAATAGAAAGCTTCAGCTTCCACTACTAAAGATAAAGCCAATCTTAAAAAATAGACTTCCACTTCTCCCAAAGTAGTTATGTCTTCATCCAGTTCTCCATCCTCACCCAGAAGATTAGTAGTTTCATATACTATTGAGTACAATATAGTAGAGGATATGAAGAAAATAAAAGAAAACATTTCCCTTCATGAACTCACTAAACTCAAACAACAACAAAAGTTTCTACTAAAAGAATTGAGCGTGGTACCTGCTTCTCCTCTTCCTACTACTGTAGTATCCAAAGAAAATAATGCAATGGGTAAACCTCCTGGTCATTCATTATTCGATTCCTCTGATCTTATTCTGATAGGTGACAAATATAATTCACATACCCCTCCTTTTCTTTTGACTTTTGAAATATTTAATAAAAATGTACATAACTGCTTGGTAGATTCAGGGGCTTCTTTGAATATCATGTCATTTTCAGCTTTTTATAATTGAACATGTCACCCTAGAAAAATGCAGTCCACATTGTGCAACTCAATAGGGAAAAAGTCAAAGTCATAGGAGAAATGAATTCAATTTTTATTAGATTATCTTCCAATCCTCAAGTCTGTCAAATAATTGATATACTAATTGTTGATATCCCATATTTCTATGGTTTAATACTTAGTAGAAATTGGTCAGAAAAACTACATGATTATTTTTCCACTGATTAGACTCACTTATGGCTCCCATTTAATGGCAAGCCAGACCAAATTAGAATCAACCAAGATGAACACATGAAACATTTGGTAACAAATTTCGAAGATGAATATGAAGAAGTAACAATTAATACCAACATTATTGGAAACTACATTACTGAATCATTTTTTGATAATTTTAAAGCAAAAATGTCACCATTGATGAGTAATTATGTAACTTCACAAATTTGCATAGAAATATTATTTTAAAAACAAGCATGAAAGTAATAGTCATATTCCCAACAGTGAGGCAATTACTAATGTAGAAAGAAATAGGGGAAAAGAGAGAAAATTGGGTGACAACTCTGCAGGAATATGACATTGAAATTAAACCAGCAAAAATTGTTAGAGAGAAAGGTCTATGCAAGCTTCTTACAGGTGAATCTGACATAACCGATGAAGGAGACATAGGTAACAATAAACACATTTCTGAGGTAATTATAATTCATGTTGATTCCCAATACATTGATTTAATCTTTTACTTGAAAACTGGATATGCCCCTGCTAAACTGAATAATAAAATAAAAATAGCTTTACGAAAAAAAAATCATTATGAGATTGTTGATACTGTGTTATTTAGGAGAAACTATGATTCCATACTGTTAAGATGCCTTGCAAAATATGAAGCACAAAAAGTTTTGTAGGAACTTCACGATGGAATAGAAAGTGGACACTTTGGGGGAGATGCCACTGCACACGAAATCTTACATGCTTGCTACTACTAGCCTGCTCTCTTCAAACATACTCATGCAGATGTAAGGAAATGCAAAAGATGTAGAACTTCTTCTAGAAGACAATGAAAACCAGCCTTGCCTCTACAGCTAGTCAACATCGAACAACCATTCAAACAATGGGGAATGGATATCATAGGTGAGATACTTCCTCGTTCTTCTAAAAACCATAGATATATTATGACTGCTAAAAATTACTTCACTAAGTGGGTAGAAGTAATTCCACAGAAGTTAGTCAATTCTGAATCTGTTATTGAATTTATTGATCAATTTATCATTACAAGATTTGGTTTGCCTTCTGCACTTATATTTGATAAGGGATCTTATTTTTCAGGTAACGGTATGATTGAATTTGAAATTATGAGAGGTTTTAAACTCAAATATTTAGCTATTTACTATCCCCAGGGAAACAGTTGGGCATAATCCACTAATAAAAATATCCTTAGAATATTCAAAGGAACTGTTGATCAAAATCAAAGAAACTAGCACAAAGCTTTAATGTTTTCTCTATGGGTTGATAGGATAACTTAGAAGGCCTTTATAGGAACTTCTCCATTTAACCTAGTCTATGGGAAGGAAGCCATTATTCCATCACATTTATCTCTTCCTTCATTAGCACTGGTTCAATTATTGAAGAAACACCTTCTTCTTCCTTGCAATTAAGAAATTCACAAATCCTAAAATTAGAAGAAGAAAGGGAAAAGGACAAACTCACACACACCAAAAATCAACACATGGTGAAAGCTTCTTTTGATGCAAGTTCAAGTACACAAACATCCTTCGAAGTTGGAGATCTAGTTCTCAAGTGGGAAAAAGCACACGAAGAAAAATGGAAACATACCAAATTTAAGAAATTATGGCTTGGTTCATTTCAGATTGTTGAACATATAAGCTCATCTACATTTATACTTCAAGATTTATCAAGAAAGGGAGATTCTCTTCATGTAAATGAGTTCATCTTAAAGAAATTATTTTCTTAGGAATTTTATATTAAATAATAATAATAGTAATATAATATAAAATCTAATAAATCACTTCCATTGTACATCCCATTGCAATTTATCTTCCTTTTACAGATTTGTTAATAAAATTTTAAATTATACTCTATTGACTTTTCAAACATATCTCGAAGTTATCTTTATTTTTTCATTTTGAAGGTAGGAATTTTCAAGAAATGGTTACCAAAATTGAAAACTAGATAAAAATTATAGAGCTCTAAAAATATCTTTCATTAAGTTGTAAAATCTCTAAAAAACCTTAAAAATTATATCCTTTTACTCTAGTTTCAGTTAAAATGGTTATTGTTAAAAAGTAAATACCATCTTATGACTAAATATTTTGAACTTGGATTTGTCATCCAAAACTCTTAAGTAGCTAATGATCCTCCTCATTCATTAAAAAGGAATTTTTTAGAAAGTAATTCTAAAATATAAGAAATCTAAAAAATAATAGGTCTCATCACCAACTTGCTTACCATGTCCGTAGGGAACCAATTAAACTGGTATTACCATACTAAACACCAAATTAGGGTAATTTCTTATTATTTTTAATTGTAAGATAAGGGATCTCATCATGAGCCAACTTTTTCAATTGTAACGATGAATGGAATCGTCGTTATTTCGCCACCAGACCAAGACAATCAATTTTTAGGATCAAAAAAGGAAAAAAAAGGAAAAAAAATATTACCTCTAATTATTGCACTATTAAATGGATGGGACAATAGATTGTTGGTGGTAAAAAGGTAACCCTATTAAGGGTATGAATGCCTACTGGCAGCAGTGGCTCTACCTATGATAAATGAGTACATTACAAACCAAGTCGTAAAAGGCCCCCTACTTTATTTTATAAATTGAATAAGGATTGATACAAGGAAATAGGTGTTTTTAATTCACATAAGGTTTTTAAACGAAATTGCAATTTGATGAGTTTTATACTAAATGTTTCAAAAATTAGTTTCCGCTTCTTAGATTATTTTTATTTAATTTTTGGAAAATTTCATTTCTCAGCAATAATGGTTCTTCTAGTAAATCACTAATTGTTGGTACTGTTCGACAACCCCAATTTTAATGTATTATAAATTTCCTATGAAATTAATTATATTAAAATAGGGACCCTTTAATTTTACAAAAATGACATAAAAATTGCTAATAAAGAGCTATAACCAAAGTTTAATACTTAGGCTTTCTAATTAAAACCCAAGTATTAAACCTTGATTATCCAAAAAACCAAATTTTGATAGCCCATGAGACCAAAACTATACTTAGGCTTCCAAAATCTTAAGTACTAAAAAAATATGGGTTATTTAATAAAATTAAATTAGAGATTTTAATTCCCAAAGGGTTTATCTTTATAAACTCTGACTCATCTAAAATCCTGCATTGCAAAGTTTCTAAAGGCAAAGACTTTCCTCGAAAACTCCAATTTATCTAAAGGTGAAGACTTCCCACATCACAAATAAACAAGGTTCCGAAGGAAAATACCCCTCTGCCAACTCCGAATAGTGAAATGTGATTAACCATAGAACCGACGAGATTATTCAACTATGATTCATTAAAATATCACTTCCATGCAATCTCAAAGTTCCAAGAGTGAAGCCTTATGAAAAAGTGTAATTGCGATATAAAGTCTCATAATGATTGTGATATGATGTCATCAATGATGTCAGATCCATGTCTTCCATGATGTCATACTCGACGTTAGCTACCATGTCACATGCCACATCACCCCGAGACTTCGCAATCAAAACTTTCAAAGGAACATGACTTATAAGAAATCCTTCACCCCAGCCGATTTTTTATTACGATTAGGCCACCCGGACCTGACATGATATTTAAATGGACATAAACAATCTCGCATACACAACCATTGATGTTTCCAAAGATCTTTCCTCCTGTGTCCTACCTTAACCGATTGTGATTGCATTCAATAACATCATATCCACATCACAAGTGACATCATCCTCCACATCATCCTGCACATCGCAAATCGCAAGCCTTTAGAGACTTAAACCATATTCTTTTGCCTCCACTCCAAACGCTAATTGCGATAATATCCAATGCTAGACTTGAATGAATGGCTAAGATCTAATTTGCTCATATCAACAGAAGATAAGTTTTCGGACCCCATTGCGCTCAATTTTAAGTTTCTCACAGGGGGGTCCAAAAAGTTGTTTTTTATCCAAGCCCTATCTCTACATGTCACTCCTCTATTATTTTAGACTCCCCCATTCACAAACCACTTACTACTTTGAACCCCCTCTGAAAAAACCACTAAGCCTCCTATCTGTTTTCAGATCTATGATAAGACCCAATCTGCCACATCATTTTCCATGTCACCGCAAGACTTCGCAATAACAATTTTTAAAAGAACATGGTTTATAACAATCCATCCACCTTTTTGATGTTGCGATTACGATAGGTTTTAAGAAATCCCCCTTTTTAGATTATTCAGAGTTCTACCTTGGGTCTAAAAGTGATTACGATTTACAATAAAACAGTAAAGTCTGCCTCTCTCATCACACACATCACTCCACATTCATCTCTACGATGGTTATATTAAGAATTTATTATGACTCTACATTTTTCCTTATTTCCTGCAAATGTGATTTTTTTCAAATAAAACTTGCTTATCAGTCTCATTTATTTCTAGCTTATTGATTCTTGTTTTCCTTGTTCAGGTTCATGACAGAAGAGGACATCTATGCTGATAAGTAGTAGTTCAGTTCAAACAGATAGACAAGCATCCAAATAATCTGATGGAACAACCAAAGCTGATGAAGACATCAAATCACATTCCGAAATTTATACCAAATATCATTTTCCTTTTAAGCACTGCTGAAGGGATCTGTTTAAATGCCCTCAATGCTCTGCACAATAGATTTAGTTCTTTTTTCTATTTAATCTTATTTGTTGTATGAAATAAAATTCTGAAATTTTATGAAGAGAGGCTTGTGAAATATCGCACTACTATACTTTCATACTTTTCTCAATAGAACTAAAAGAACACTGTTTTAGGAATTTTCATAAAGAATTTTGAGAAGTTGCATTTTTGTACTTAGGAACTCATCTTTGTGAGAAGGACTAAAATAATGCTATTTCTTTTATGAGATGAGAAAGGTGCATCTGGTATGTCAATCGTTGTACCTCTGTTTTGTTTATAAGTAAATAGTGAATTTATCTTCTCAGATTTCTTATTACATAGTATTTAAAGAATAATGTTACATGTATTCATTTATGATCATGTTGCCATTGATATTTTTTACATGTTAAGGAATTCTCTTTGATATTTTGAATGAAATGTGATTTATACACATTATTTTGATTAACTATTTAATCAAATTAATAATCTTTAAATATTTTATTTCCATTGGTGTTTTAGCAATCTATATTGTCATTTACTAAGGAAAATCATTATAGATCGCATCCAGATCAATGTTAAACAATCTTGTGTTATAGTGTAAATTAATGCATATGTTTTACCATTTAATTGATTACTACAAATCCATCTATTTCACTTCACTATAAGGATTATACATTCATTCAGTAAGCTTTGATTGGGAAATTGGTCCCATTATCCCCAATCAGAGCCACTATGTAAATGGAAAAGGAGTTGTCTTAAGGTCTAGATTGGGTGGTTTTCCCCCATGTTGACACGATGATTTTGGAGGCATCAACAACTTCATTAATGACAACTTCCTAAACTCCTAATATAAATCAAAGTTTATAAAACTTCATGTTTGCAAGAGACTTTATGAAAATGTCTACAACTTGATAATATATAGGGAAAAGGAACACTTCAATAACTTGATCATGAATGATATTTTAGATGAAGTGTGTTTGTAGCTCAATGTGCTTGTTATGATAATGCTAAAATTGATCTTTGGTGAGCTTAATGGTACACTAATTTTGAGACTAGAGGGTGGTTGGGTCCTACTACTAGAATTAAAACTCTAAAAAGGCTCTCCAAGGCATATAACTTCTTGAGTTGCATTAATAATTGTTTGATAGACTACTTTTCTTGAAGAAAGAACAATATCATGTTGCATCTAATAATCCCATGTGATATATTTGAAACTAAGAATGAAAACATAACTTGTAGTGGACTTTTGATCACTAAGTTCAACAAACTAACCCGAATTAGTGAAAAAAACCAACAAAGGAGTCCCCATTGAACTATATTGTATCTTAAATTGTATTGTATTAGAAATATAAACGAGTTTCAGCTTTTATACTTTCTATTGACTTTCACGGGGTGTTTTCATATACTAAGCAATAAGACCAATAAAAAAAGAAATATGAAGAAGGGTATGAGTCAAGTATAAGAGGCTACCAACTACCCTATAATATAAAGCATCATCAAGTTTGAGTGTAGGGAAAGTGGAAAAAAGTTCAACTCTAGACAAAAGGGGAGAAGCGACTATTTTACAATATTCCATGTGAAAGTTGAGAAGAATGTCACATATACACTTAAATTGAGAAATATAAATTTCTTCCTTTATTTGAAATACTTGAAGGAAACGAAATAATGCAAATACCTTAAGTCTATCATTTCAAAGTTCATATTAAAGATTTATTTCTCATGGGTTAAATGTTTACGGTCACTACCAATGAGGTTAAGGTCATCGAAATAAATAATAGGGATTATGAGATGGATTGCTACTTTCTTGGCGTAGACATTGGGGTTAGAGTGGAATTTGGAGAAGCCAACATTGAGAACAAAACTATCTAATTATGCATACCAAACTTGAGAAGATTGTTTAAAACCATAGATAGATCCCTAAATGTGGAAAAAAAATTGGATTCACTCTAAAAAAATCCAATAGGTTGATCCTCATAGTTTTATTCTTCTAGATACCCAGGCAAGAAGGTAGATTTAGGTTGCATTTTATGGACGTAGCATTCATGTTTAACAAATCAAGGGATATAACAAGGTGAACAAAATTCATTTTGGAATTAGGGAAAAATGTTTCATTTTTGTAAGTTCCTTTAGTTTGAGAGAATTGTTTAGAAAGTTATCAAGCTCAACGTCTTTCAATACTTCTGTGTGATGATTTATTTTTGTTGTATACCCATTTACATTTAAAATGTATTCTTCGATTGGGAAAAGGGAGAGGTTGGCAAGTATCATTTACAATCAAGGAATGATATTGTTTATTCCTTCATATTCCTAACATGGACGACCTAAATATTTTGAAAATGTTTTTGGATCATGATTCTATTATACTAGTGCCAGAAGCAAGGGGGCTCACTAGAGTTATGAAACAATATGACATTGATCTATAGGGTAATCAATAAGATCATTGTATGCTTATCATGTTAAAACAACCATTTAGGAAGTTGTGGTGATAATGTATATTAATGTTTAATTCAATCACCTGGAGTAATGGGAGAAGGAGGAGGTAGATTTATATCCTCACTTTCATCTTCTAAAGAAGAAACCATAATAGGAACTAAATGTAACACAAGCACATGAAATGGCTCATAAGACGTGTTTGAATTATTGCTAATATGTTGTCCTTGATGGCAACCTTCTTGAGAAATATGTCCTTGATGACAACTTGCCTAAAATATGATCATTATGGAACTGCTGCAGATGAAAATAATATTGGTATATATATATTACAAATAATATGGAAGAGAATTAACAATTTGGTCACAAAATGCATGGAAATTATGAAGTTTGAAAGGTATACGCAAGGTTGTGAAGAAGAGTTGCATGCATACATTAGTTATGTGAACAAAGTTGTGTAAATAATTTGAAACATGGAAAACAGAAAACCAAGAGCCATTACCATGGTAATTACCATATTAATTGAGATGAAAATGACTATTTGATCCCATAAACAAATACCAACAACACTACCAAATGTTTTTCCTGTGGTATTGGAAAGGGAAAAAGTTATACAAGGAGAAGGAGATCAAAGAGTTAAGTATGCAATGGAATAAATTAGTCATATATGATGTGATATGGAACAAGTGTGCATTAGGGAGCAAGGAGAAGGTTCATACCTAGACAAATATGGAAGTTTATCGGTATTCTTGATTGATCTATTTTTTTTAAATAGACAACAATGCAGGATCTATGATTATGGTGGAGCCATGAACTAAATATATTTGTTGAGACTTCGGATTTATGATAGTAGGTGTGCAAAGATATGTGCTTTGGATTATGATTGCATATATAACTGTATTCATTAGTTTAAGATCTATACAGGGGTTTTACTCCTGAATGTTGGATACATGCGCAAAATTGTTTCATAATAATCACAATAATCAACGAAAATTTTAAGGATGGAAATTTTTCTTGAAGTTTAGAAATAATGGCGAATCTCATTAATCCCTAATATGCAAACTATAAAATGTTTATTGATATATTTGTAAAATTATTCAAATTTATATAATGATTTTATATATAGTCTCTATATAATGTTGGCGATTTAAAGGTAAAATAATTTTATATTCTAAAATTTGGTCTAATCACCTTTTATAAAAATTGGAAATTGGCGAATATTTTTGTGGAAAATTCATGGAAAATTAGCCCACTGGGCGAACATTAGCCCCTAAAATTTTCCATGACAATAATGTATGAATTAATAAGGTATGATTACAATATCTATGTATTTTGGGTTTTGGTTATTTCAAGTCACTGGGATGCATGAAAATGTTTGATTGAGAGTTGTTTCTCTACAGATTTCATATCTAGCATATTGATAAGTCTGGCTATTGAATATAGATACAAGATATGTATCTTGTTTTCATAGACAACACTCACGTACATACATGGATAATATTAAGGATAATGATATATATCTTCTGAAGTATTTAAGGTTTAATCAGGTTGAATTCTTTGTTTTTAGTCGCTATTAATCAAATATGTTCTTGTTTTTGTAGCTATTATTGATTAGAATTTGGTTGATTATTTGATAGATATATGGCTCGTTTATTATTAGCATATGGTCTTAATAATGAGTAGGGATGAGTATTGACTTGGTCTAGGACAGATCGACAGTTCTTTTTTATAATAGTCTATAGTATCTTGTTGGCATGATATTATCCAATATTAGTATTCACTGATCTATGATTTGTACGCAGAAATTATGCATAAACGTCATGTATATATCCATATCTATTTAATCACAGTCGTGTATATATTTTAGTGTTTGAAGTAATGTTTGGTTATGAAAGTCGATTAATTTTGTATCATTTGTTGTTGATTGCCAAGGATGTCTTCATCAAGATTAGTTGTATATGACATTGTTGACTATTTATTGGTTATTGCCTATGTGCTTATTCATTGGATTTATTTGGTTGATTTGGTATACTAGTTCTAGTTATTTTAATTGATTTTTTTCAGTGATTCGGTTTGTATTTAGTATTCAGTGTTTAGTTCATTGGTACCCAGTATTCGTTCTATTTTAGTATTTTCTATCTTGGTGTATGGTGCTGGCCTAAAAGTTTTGATGATTGATTAATAGGGGGATGTAGCATGAAATATTATGAAATGTATTCAACAAGGTGTTTAGGGTTGTAGCCTTTATTGAGAGAGATGGAGCTTCCTTCCTATAGGAGTCGGTAAACATGATTAGGGGGTTGTATCGCCCTTCTAGTGGGTGTTGGAGAATGAGTCAAGGTTGTAGCATCCTGTAGGAAGGATCCTATGTTCTGGTGAGAGTCAGCGCAATACAAAATTGTAAGAATATTTGTATTTACAATAAGATAAGAAGATTGAGAGGAAATCATCGATTGTGTCCTCCCACATTAGGTTTCCACTTAAAATCTGAGTGTCCATATTTATTGATGTGTTTCTTATGGGCTATGTTATATATGTTATTCACTACTCATAGTGAGTACTTAATAAATGGATAACGAAATATTGATGCAATGATTAAAGTTAAATGAGTTATGGAAATTATAAAAAAAATTGGTAATATGGATATATTTGGATCTCATTAAATAAAAATTATGTACACATATGGGTTGTTTGAATAACAATAGCGTACCAAATTATGAATTTGAAGGTAAAGCGAAATAAACTATTGATTCACCCCCCACCCTTGTAGTATCTTTCCTAACAATTGGTACCAAAGAATGTCCCTCAGAAGGAGCTTGATCACTTAAAGGGAGATGTATCAAGATGAGTAGTCAAGATGGACTATTCTCCACCAAGCCACCCATTTTTAATCAAACTAACTTCATGTTTTAGAAGGCCAAAATGAGATCATATTTGTAGGCATTAGGAGCTGATGTATGGGTAGTTTTTGAAGGTGGATATCAATATCCAACCTCCATTCCCAGATATGAAGTAGGAAAGAAATAGTAAGAGAACAATGAAAAGGCAGTAAATTCTATCTTGGGGGATTATTTAAATATAAGTTCATGAAATTTATGCACTTGAGCACTACAAAAGAAATATGGGATAAACTTGTCTAGAGCTATGAAGGACTAAGGTAAAAAATGCCAACTTTAGACATATAAAATTTAGTATGAGTCTCTTAGAATGCACGATGATGAAACCATTTCAAGCTTTTTCCTTAGGGTAGATGAGATTGTTAACAAAATGAGAGGTCTTGGTGACAAAATAGAGGATTCTACTATTATTGAAAATATTTTGAGATCTCTAACCCCAAATTCTGATCACAAGGTCTCTTTCATTGAAGAAATGTGGGACTTAAAAAGTTTTACTCTCGAAAAGCTTCATAGGATGTTAATAGCTTATGAGTTGGGAGATGGAATACATTAGAGATTGGAGAAGCAAACTTCAAAGCCACGTACAAAGGGAAGGAAAAGGAAGAGCCTAAAGATACAAGCTACATTTTAGATGAGGAAGAAGCGAATTTTATGAGGAAGTTGTAAGTAGGAACTGGTAAATTAAAGGGTAAACATCCTATTAAATGTGTTTCTTGTGGAAGAGAAGGTAACAATGCTACTGAGTGTCCTTATAAATAAAGCCATGATAAGAAATAAAAAGGAAAGAATGTTTCAAAGAACTATGTCAAAAGATGTTTGACTAGCAACAAAACATTTTATAGACATGAAGTTAGTGAGTTATCATTCAATAATGAGGATGATGAATCAGACTCTAGTCAAGAACACCAATTACTTATGGGCTTTGAAGATAAATGTGTAGATGAGTCTAATAGTAATCATAATTTTATGGATTCTCTAAAATAAATTGATAGAGTCAGGATCATAAACAAGAATCGCGAAAAGGAAATCATTATGTATAAATAAAAAAAAACTAGTTGAAGAAACAACTAAGCTAAAGATGCAATAGAAGAGGCTAAATTAGAAGAAAAATATTTGAAGAAACAGGTCTCAGGAAAAGAAAAACACTATTAAAACTTAGAACTTGAAATTGTGGGTCTAATAAAGGAACTTGAGAAAACAAAGGCTCAACTGAATCTAAATCTTTGATTTTCTAAAGCATATGAATCTTTAGAGGAAATATTTAAGGTTTAACCTTCTCATTAATCGAGACAAGTCTTGGACACAATGCAAATAAAAATGGTGAAACATTGGAACCTATGAAATCTTTTGAAGCTGGTACGAAAAGCTTCACCAATGTTGTAAGAGGAGGCAAACAACAAAACAATAAGATTTGTTGAAAGAATGAAGGATCAAACTATACTCAAGTAAGCCAACCTTTCCATGAACAAAGTCCAATCTACTTAAGAATGTGCTATACTCCCAGGTATTCTTACTTCAATGATCAGTGCTTCACTTGTCATAACTTTGGTCACAAAAAAACTCATTGTGTTTCTTAAAAAACTATTATGACTAGAGAAGAAAGAAATAAACATAACGAGAACAGGTTAGAGAAGTCTTCTTATAGTGATTTCTTCCCTCTTCATAATGAAGTTGAGTGTTCTATTTGTGATAAATTTTGTCATTAAGAAACAAAATGCAAAAGAAGGTTGATTCCAACTTATCAACATGAGAAGAAGTTTGAACTTCCCAAAGTATGGAAAACAAAGATTACTTCCTCTAAAAAATGTGGTTTAGCCCTAAATGGAGGAGATCAAGAGAATCTATGGTACATTGACAATGATTTATCAAAAAATATGACATGTGACAAAGATAATTTTTTTCTTTGAATGAAATTAATAAGGAAAATACTGTGACTTTTTGTTACAATTCATCTGCTACTATTAAAGGAAAATGATATGTGGTGTTGATATTAAGGGTAAGAGTTAAGAATATATTATTTTTTAATGGAATAAGGCATAATTTGTTGAGTGTTAGTCGAAAGTGGTATCAGGGAATGGAGTTTTGTTTAGGTCAAAAGGTTGTTGTGCAAAATAATTAGATATAAGAATGACTTTAATCAAGCGAACTAGAAATCCAGGACATATCTATATCCTAGAGGGTGGGCAAGAGAATTATTTTTTAATAAAATATGAAGAAAGTTTCCTATGGCATAAGATAATGGGACACCTCAAGTTTTCTCAACTATATAAAGAAAGTAAGAAGGGAGTAGTTCGTGACTTGCCAGACATCAATCCACTTGAAAATAACATCTCCAAGTCAATCCAATTTGGTAAGAAATCAAGAGTTAAATTTCAAACTAAAGAATGCACTTCAGGTAAGCCTCTCAAACTTGTTCATAAAAATTTATTTGAACCTATGAGAAATAAGTATGCTTGTGGTGATAATAACTTCATGTTATTAATTGATGATTTTACAAGAATGTGTTGGGGTAGTGTGCTGAAGTATAAAGATGAGGTATTTGAACAGTTTAAAATATTCAAGGCTATCGTAGAAAATGAATTGGAATTGATAATTAAATGCCTTAGATGAGATCAAGGAGGAGAATTTATATTAGATGTTTTTTTTAAATTTTTTTGAGAAACATGGCATGAAAAGGAAATTATCCATAGTTAAAAATCCTCAACATAATGGGGTAGTGGAAAGAATCAACAAGACAATACAAGAGATGACATGTTCTATTCTTAATGAGTCTTGAACATCTCACACCCTTTGGGGGGAAGTAATACAAAAAATTATTGATATACTCAACAACGCTCATGTTCGAGTCAATAGTGATACAACCCCACATGAAATTTGGTATGAAAAACATGCAACTTTCAAATGATTTAGAATGTTTGGAAGTAAATGTTTTATAAAAAAAAATGATGATAATATTGGAATATTTAAACCTAGAGGTAATGAAGAAATCCTTCTTGGATACTCTTCTAGAAGTAAAGTATATAAATGTGTTTTCTTTGCTACAACCAACCTCAAAAACATTTCCTTAGCCTCATTTTGGAACCTCCCCACAAACCATCCTTAGTAGCATTCCTTGCACTATCCAAGTACATATGCTTCAGTTAAGTTTCACTGGTTTATCAGCTTGTGTGTGACATCTTATTTGCCTCTATCTCGTAGGATGAAATTCCAAAACTTTCCATCTTTTGTCCTCACCTGGAAAATTGCGCAGTTCTTGGAGGGAACCATTCTTCCTCTCCAAAATTATGCAATCCATCTAGGCTACCTGCTGCACTCTAGAAATGTGTAGAACAACTAGGTGGCCTTTCCTCTAAAAATTGTGTAATGCACCCCATCATAATATTTTCTCTAAAAAATTGTGCAATTCTAACTCACGGCCAAAGCTTCAATCCATAAATTATGTAATCCCTAAGGGACAAGCAAACTTTCTAAGCCCTGAAATTATGCAAAAGTCACTCCAAGGCTTGCAGGTTGTTGCATGCTCCCCCAGGTTGACCGGTTCCCTCCAGGAATGAGAAATCTTGATTTTCATACATGGGCTGCTTTTCTTGAAAAAAGAAAAGAAAAAAAGAAAAAAACATCACTATAATTTAGGGATTCATTTTTAGTAGTTGAAGGTTACATGCAAAAGCCATTTTAGAAACCTCCCACCAAGTGTCTGTTTTTCCTAGATTTGTGTCATGAGAAGCATCAGTCTCGATATTATAAAAGTTATTCATTTGATGCTTCATAGCTCATTACTCACATCGATATTGGAGCCTTGAGATCCCACATCACATCTAGGACTGATCTAAAAATGAATATCTTAGATTACTTTTAAGATATTACAGACTCATGTGCATGGATTTGCCTATATTACTTAGTGCAATGGATCAATAAGATTGTGAATAACATAGGCAATGAAGTAATTAAAGAAACATAATAGACAAGCACACATAACATAACAAGTTTAATATGGGGTTCACCCAAAACTCTTGCGCCATGTCTCTTAGTCCAACCTTCAGTGGTGACCTCTCTATTATGCCTTCAAGAGCAAAGTTTTACAAAATGTGAGCTCAAATTGAGTCTCAACACAACACATACAAACAACAAGAGTTTTTCCTGAAGCCCTTAAGCCTCTCTCAGTACACAGACTCTTTCTTTCACTCTGTCTCTATTTTTTTCTTTGTCTCAATACTGCCTCCTATCTATTTCTGTCAGTCTATGGCTTTAAATCCATTCGATGTTGTCTGTTCATTTTCCCTTCTCAGGCTCTCTAGCTCCCAACCTTTGTCTGTTCGAATCCCCTTCTGACCATTAGCAATCATGGGATAACATCTTTAGGGAAGGTGGCCACCTATTCTACAATGGAAGTGACCATCGGGCCTTTGAAATCCCCAAAAATAGTGTTCTCTATTTACATAGAGAAATACACTAAAAAGTCAGGAAAACTTGCCAAACAACCATTTATCAGACTTCAAATATCCTTAAATCTGCCCTATACTCTCATCAGGTCAACTTGTAATCGCTATCACAAGTCGCAATGTCCCTGTGCTGTGGTTCCCTTTGCATTTATAAAAATACATTAAAAACACTGAAAATCTAATGGAGGGCCTTATGGCAGATGCCAAATAATTATGCAGAAGCATTTATAAACCCTTTCAGGTTTGGTTTCATTTCATCAGTGCATTCCCTTCCCTTTTCACTTATTTAATGAAAACGTGAAAATACATAGAAAAATGTCATTTTACGGAACTCAATATATATTAATTTTGGTTCATAATTCCATTGGGTCTGGCCATTGCATCGCATATATATATAGCCCCGCTCCTCTGTAATGCTCTGACGCGATACTGCGATGTGATTATATCGCGATCACATATCGCATAGTCCCCAAGCCATTTATAAGCGCTCCCCTATGGTTTGATGACGTGATATTGCTATTCAACTTGGTCTGTTGATCTGCGTGCTTAATCGATGGTCCTTATTGACCACGCTAATCATTGTCACAATAAGTCTATGGTACCCTCTGATAGCCTACGATATCCTCCACTGATTGTGATATTCTGATCGGATCTGTACCGTTGATCGGCCAGATCTGACGGCTCATGTTAATCACTGTAAAAGCCACCGATAACTATTTTTTTTTTTCATTCCTTCGTGTTTTTCACTCCCGATAGTGTTATCCGCCATTTATAAGAGTTGTTATTTTGCGATAGTTTTGATGTTTAGAAGACTTTGAAGACTTAGAGGGTTTTCTAGGATCCATTTTGGATCACACCTTCCCACTGAAAAGGATTTTGGACCACAAAAAGTTGGTTTTCAAGCATCGATCAAGTGGGGATACAACTTCCTCACTTGTCCAATTCCCATACATCATGCACTGCTTGCTTTTGAACCTTTGAGTCCAATTATGAGGTACTCAATATCCCATCTACATGTAATTCTCACCTTCTTGTCCGGAACTAAATCTTCCTACAACTCATTAAGATATTTAGGCAACAGATCATCAATAGAAGGCAACTGACTTTGCTCTTCGGGATCTTCAATTAATGAAGGTTCAAACAGTCTCAAATTTTCTACATTAACCACTAAATAGATGTGCATGTAAGCTGGCAAATCAAGGTTGAAAGTGTTCTGACCATTTTTCTCAATTATCTTGAAAGACCCATACCTTATTGGCTTCAACTTCTTTCCTTCACCCTGCATTCTGTCTTTAGTGATGTACAGCCAGACTTGATCACCAACTAGGAAGATATGCTCAATTCGATGCTTATCATGCCTTACCTTATACTTGGCCTAACTCTTTTCCAGCTATTCTTGCTCTGCCTGGTGAATTTCTTGGATCTATTCAATGAACTTGGTTGCTTTGTCCACATCATTGTGTCGATCAATAGCTATGTCTTTTCCAAAGACAAAATCTAAGGGAGACTTTGGTGTAAAACCAAAACAAGTCTCAAAAGGAGATATTTGTGTAGAAGAGTGCTTAGCACAGTTGTAAGCATGTTGTACATAACACAAATGTTCATCCCAAAGCTTGGGATGTTTGCTACAACAGCCCCTGAGAAACTGGATCATTGTCCTATTGACCACCTCTGTTTCGCCATATGTTTGTGGATGAAAGGCTATGCTCTTCTTCAGTCTGGTATCCATTAATTCCCATCGACTTTACCTAAACTTCCCAACAAATTAGGAATCTCAATTAGATACAATGGAAGTTAGTAACCCAAAATGAACCAAGACATGCTGAAAGTACAACTTCACTATTTGTTCAGTTGTAATTTTCCTGGTAAAAGGTATTAAAATACACATTTTGTTGAACTTGTCCACAATAACATATAAATAATCATGAGCTTTTATAGATTTTGGCAATCCACCAACAAAGTCCATGGAAACACTTCCACAAGGATCAAAAGGAACTGGGAGTGAAGTGTACAAGCCTCATTTTCTATTGCTGTGCTTTCTTTTAGCACACATGATACACCCTTTAATATATCTAGAAACTGTTTCATGCATTCTTGGCCAATAACAGAACCTTTGAACCCGTGCAACTGTTTTACTTACGCCAAAATGACGTAATATAAGAGAAGTATGTTCTTCTCAGATTATGTTAACTCTTTAAGTTTGTGCAATGCATAACTTTCCCAAATGATACAAGATTTGGTCCTTCACATAGGAATCCAATTCTTCTACTTGTTTGCCATGACTTAAAGTTGCATATACATCCTTAAAATCTACATCTTCAACATATTGCTCAATGTCGCTTTCATGCATTATTGAGTTATGCTTAAGTATAGTAGATGCATTTATGATTGGTATGGACAACATATTTGCAACTTTATTGTATATGCCCTTCTTATATCTGATGACTAGATGAAACTGTTGTCATCCACCTATAGTGTCTTGATTGTTGTAATTTAGTTTGTGAGTGAAAATATTGAAGTGGTTGATGTTCTGTATGGATGATTGTTTCTTTGCCCATTAAGTAATGTTTCCACTTTTTCACACTCTATACTAATGCATACAATTCTTTATCATATGTGGGTTAATTAACTATTGCAAAATTAAATGTCTAAGAATGATAGCATATGGGTTTGCCGTGTTGCATCAACACTCCTCCCATGGAATAGTCACTGGCATCTGTTTCAATCTCAAATGGTCGTTGAAGATCTAGCAGTGCTAGTACTAGTGATGTACTAATTTTTTTTCCTTCATAATGTCGAAGGCTTTCTGCTATTTGCCTCCCCACTGAAACACCTTGTTCAATCCTGTTAAAGCATGTAAGGGAGTTGGAGCTAAGGAAAAGTTAGCAATAAACTTTCTCCAATATTGTGCTACTCCTAGGAAGCTCCTAACTTCTATAGTAGATTTGGGTTTAGGCTAGTTGACAATGACTTCAACCTTAGAGGGATCTATCTTCAGCTCACTACCCCCGACAATATGACCCAAATAATTTAAGGATGTTTTGCGAAATTCACATTTTGATAACTTAACATAGATATTTTCCATTTTAAAAACATCTAAAGTCTGCTTTAAATGCTTCAAATGTTCTTCCCATGTTTCACTAAAAACAAGAATGTCATCTAAACATACAATTACAAAATCGTCAATAAAAGGCCTGAGTACATTATTCATAACTCTCATGAAAGTGGTAGGAGCATTAGTTAAGCCAAAAGGCATAACCAACCATTCATATAGCCCTTGCTTTATTTTGGAAGCAGTCTTCCATGCATCTTGTTCTGCTACTCTGACTTGATGATAGCGACTACACAAGTCCAACTTGGAAAGGTAAACTACCTCTTTCAGCTGATCTCATAGATCATCAATGCGAGGAAGAGGATAACGATTCTTGATCGGTATTTTATTTAGCGCTCTGTAATCAATGCACACCCTCCATGAACCATCTTTCTTTCTCACCTATACGATTGAAGATCCATATTGTGATGTGCTTGGCCTTATGTACCCTTTATCGAGTAGCTCCTATACCTACTTCTTGATCTTTGCATTCTCTAAAGCAGATAACCTGTAAATTCTGATGTTAGGCAATGGAGCATCTTGCTGCAAATGAATATCATGTGCAATTTCCATTTTGGGTGGCAGACCTTTAGGTTCTTGAAATAGGATATCATATTCCTAAACAAATTTTTCTAAATTAGCTTTCTGTTTAGCATCATACCCCTCAAATACATTGGTTTTATGGGGGTTCTTTTCCTTTACAACTATTAGTAGAAACTGCTTGAATGAATTTACAATTCTTTTCATCCGCCATGAATTTATGCGAGAGTAATTATTTTTGAGTTTATGAGATCTTACAATATATTCTATTCCATCTTTAGTGAGTTTATACTTATTTTCAACTCTATATAAAATGTCTTTTGTATCATACAAGTAAGGACTTCCTAAAACAATTCCACTTATATCCAAGGGAACTATATCTAACTCAACCTCATCTACAAATGCTGACCCAATAGAAAACCTAAGTTTACATTGTCTAGTCACTTGTAGCTTTTCTTTATCACATACCCAACCTAATGGATATTGCTTCTTGTGATGTGTGGTTAGTAATCCCAACTTCTTTACAATTGCTTCAGAAATCAAGTCTACTTGTGATCCACTATCAAATAAAGTATCAATCTTTTGATGCTTGGAAATAACTCTAATATGAAGAAGCTCATCTCCTTTCCTCTCATTTTCTTCATTATCAATAGAATGAATAGAATGACTTGTAGATGCTTCAAAATTTTTACCTTTTATACCTGTAGCTATGAATCTTGTTTCATCACCTAACTATGACCCCAAATCTTTCTAAATAGCAGCAACAATTTTCTTCTTCTTTCCATCAAACTTCTTGGGTTTCAGCTCTAGATGCAACGACCGATAATGTGCATCATCATGTCCATCCTTCTTGTAGTGAGTGCATGCAGGTCTGTCTTCTTTTACAGCATTTTCCTTCCTCTCTTTCCATTTCTGCTTCTTCTTTTCCTTGTTCTTGATTGCAGTGGTTTTGATGACCCCTGAATCTCTAGGTTCACATTCTTACCTCTAGCCTCTAGATGTGTAGCCTGAACTGATACGTCATCTATGCTTGTAGGGTTGAACATAAGAATGGTGTGCCTCAAATAGCTATGTAGACCACCTATATACTTCAACAAAGTTTCATGTGAGTCTAGAGAAATGCCTACAATTAAAGCTCTTTTTCTAAATTCCTAGGTATAGATTTGTACACTTTGCCCCTTCAATTGGTGAAGAGTTTGCCAACTCATCATTGTTTGCTACATATAAGAGTTTACCATGCTTCTTCAAACAAGCTTATGTCCTTCCTTCCCACCACACTAGGGCAGTTCCTCTAAGGCGAAGGCTAGCCAGCTGAATCTTTCTCCTTTCTAAATCGATGTTCTGCACCCTGCAATATACATTAATCTGTCTAAACCAGTTATCTAGCTTTTCTACACTTGATTATCCATCATAGATTGGCAAATCAAACTTTACATCTAATTTAATCAAAGATGTTTTCTTATTTTTCTTTTCAGGGCTAGGAGATGAGGATGATGGAGGTGATGGTGGAGGAGATGATGGAGGAAGCTTTTCCCCTTTCCCTTTTCCCTCTAGGGCATCTAGAGAAGGTTCTTCTACTCTTTTATCTTGTTTGGGTGTCGAAGTGCTTTCACGTCAACCTTTGTTGAATTCTCGGTACATGTCTTCTACCATGGATATCATGGTCATGAAGTTGTCCATGAATTAAGATTCTAATTCCAATGTGAATTGTTCTACCATTTACCTCCTAGGATAGACTCTTCCAATTTTTGGATTAGCCTCAACCAGTTCTCCTTCTCCTAATTGGAGCTTTGACCTAGTTAGCATTCAACAATCCAACAAAAGCTTGTCTAACCTTAGAAAACATAAAACCAAAAGCTATGATACCACTTGATCTGGAAATGAAGACCTTACATTACTTTTAAGGTATTACAGACTCATGTGCATGGATTTTCCTATATTACTTAGCGCAACGGATCGATAAGATTGCGAATAACATAGACAATGAAGTAATTAAAGAAACATAATAGACAAACACACATAACACAACAAGTTTAATATGGAGTTCACCCAAAACTCTTGGGCTATGTCTCTTGGTCAAGCCTTCAGTGGTGAGCTCTCTATTATGTCTTCAAGAGCAGAGTTTTAGAAAGTGTGAGCTCAAACTAATTCTCAACACAACAGATACAAACTACAAGAGTTTTGGTTCAATCCCTCAAGCCTCTCTGAGTACACAGACACTTTCTTTCACTCTCTATCTCTATTTTTTCTCTGTCTCAGTACTACCTCTCGTTTGTTTCTATCAGTCTGTGTGTTATGAAACTAGCTCAAGAAAAAGATAGAGAAGATAGATCAACGCCTTAAAATTCAGCCTCTTTGAGGGGGAAACCTCCTTTACATTACATAAATGAACAATTCTTCGATAATACAAATGACAAAACCTCCTTTCTATATATAGGAGGCTAAGGAGTCATAATCTAACCCAGCCAACCTAACAATAATAATATAAAGCTACAAAAATAATAATAGAGGGATTCTATGGGGCATAGTAATAACAATATGGGGATAATAGGGGCACAACAATATTAATAAGGGATACAATTACAATAGTAATGGGGTAATCACTAGTGTTATAGGGACCCAACATGCCCCTCTCCTTCAAAAAAGTGGTGTCCTCAATGCTTGATTAGTTATGGATACTTCTGTATAAAATTCTCATCCTCCCATGTGGAATCCTCAGCGGATAAGTTCTTCCACTTAATAAGATACTCCGAAATTGATCGATTTCGTAGCTGTCGAGTTCGTGTTTCTGTGACTGCTTCCAGTTCCAATATAATTTTTCCTTCCTTGTCTAGTTCTGGCAATATTATTAGAATTGGGAGCTTGTCGCCTATAACCTTCTTTAAAAATGAAACATGGAAAACTGGGTGCAATCGAGAAGCTACAGGAAGCTCCAATTTGCATGCCATTGTACAAATCTTTTGCAACACCTTGTATGGACCATAATACTTTGGTGATAATTTATTATCCTTCTTAGCTTGCTTGAGGGACATTTGCTTATATGGTTGTAGTTGTAGGAATACCCAATCACCTACATCAAAACTTCTTTCGCTGCAATGTTGATCTCCCTGTTGTTTCATTCTATTTTGTTGCAACACGAGGTTATCCTTTAAGAGTTGGAGGACTTGTTGTTGATGTTCGATGTGATGTTCCACTGCCTGAACCTTAGAATTTTCTATTAAATATGATGTGATGGATGGTGAATGATACCCATAAAGTGCCATAAATGGGGTCATTTTTGTTGCTGTATGGAAGGAAGTGTTATACCACCATTCATCTAGAGGAAACCATTTGACCCATTGTGTCTATTTATCAGATACAAAGAAACGAAGATATCCTTCGAAACATTTGTTTACTATCTCAGTTTTCCCATCATATTGAGGATGATAAGATGAGCTATCAGCTAACTAAGTACGAAGACAAGAAAATAATTATGTCCAAAAATTTCCAATGAAAATGGGATCTCTGTCACTTACAATAATCTTTGGGTTTCCATGTAGCTTTTGAATTGTTTGCATAAATGCAGTAGAAACTGCACTCGCTTTAAATGGATGTGATAATGCACAAAAGTGTTTATACTTGGTAAGTCTGTCAACTACCACCATGATGACACTCTTTCCCTTAGACTTGGGTAAACCTGTGATGAAATCCATTGAAACCTCCTCCCAACGTTGGCTTGGAATGGATAAAGGTTGTAATAGACCCAGGGTATTAATTGTTTCCACTTTATTTTGTTGGCAAACCAAACATTCCGCCACAAACTTTTAAATATCCGATTTAAGGCCATCCCAAAAAAAATCTTTCTTAACCCTGTGGTAAGTTTTTAAAAATCCTGAGTGCCCTCCTAAGGGAGAAGTATGCAATTCCATAAGAATCTTTTGTTTGAGTGGGGAATTCTTATAGAGATATAAGCGATCTTTGTACCATAACGAATCATTTTGCCAGCTAAATTTATCAGATGTACTGGAATCTTGTTGTAACTTTCGAATAAGTGCACACACTTCTTCATCATTCTTCCACTCCTCCTTTGCTTCGTTTATCTAATCTGGTTGGATAATAGAAATGGCGCACAATAATGCTTCCACATCCTCATCCTTTCTTGAGAGTGCATCTGCCACCACATTTTGCTTCCCTTTTTTGTAGATG